>QEWY01000933.1:22912-46718 GCA_006503575.1 Baylisascaris schroederi | reverse complement strand
GGGGAGGGAGGGGAGAGGGAGAGTTGGAGGAAAAGCAAGCAAGGACGGGTAAACCCTGACTGGTTTTACATCAATTAATATATATGGTCCATCAAGAAACACAATTACTTAGCATCCAACGCTCACTGTAACGCAAGACCTTCCTAAGTATAATGTAACACAATTTAAAATTTTACGCAAAATTTCAAAAAAAAACGATTCGATTTTGCAAAAGAAGAAAATTAAATAATAAGCCAAATATTGATTTGAAAAGTTTTTTTCAAAAAACCTTCCAGAATCTTCCATGCACTATTTATTAGACAGGTATAACTTCAAGTTTGATACCAAGAAATAAAGCTTCCGGAAATGTTCTACGTAATTATGATACTCTAATATGGCAACATCTCATGTAAGTTTCGATGCGAAAATTCGATCACTCTAGCCCCACACAATATCTCTCCCTTAATTTAATGGTAATTTTGAAAGATACTAACAGAAATGACTGAAATATTCCTGTTCTTCCTCATCTTTTTCAAATTTGATCCATAACAACATATTATCACGAAATTGCTAGAAAGAATAGAAGCATTTCTAAAACAACCGTCAAAAAATCGTAATGGAAAAATTATAGGTATCAATACGACGTCACAAAACGAATGTTCAGTTCCAGTAATATAAACGAAAAGCAGCGAATCTCCGAAATGGATTGCCATCGAGAGGTCATAGTCGACATGTTTGCTGGTAAATTCACAGTTTTTTTTTCTTTGAATGCCAAATTCACCTCTCTTTTTCTTTCATAATCGCAATTTCTTCAATAAATTTATTCAAGAAAGTGATCAGATGTTGAGTACTAGGCAATCGTTATGGATCTGACATAACAAAGATTGGTTTCTATTTCTATAATTTGGAATATCCAGATATTATAAAATTTCTCTCAATTTATCGATAAGCCCTGAAATCGAAATGGAATTTTACTTCCAGAATCTCGAAGAGTAAAAGAGTTCGGATTCTTGGATCACAAAGCTCCCATCCCTTACCCATTCTTCAAACATAATTACTCAATATTTGCATGCAAATTCCATAAATTTAGCGTATCGCTTTCAGTGAGAAAAGATAAAAATTATAGCCAATAAGCATAAAAATCATAGCTTAAACTTTCAATAGTTTCCAAAATTTAGAGATTGCAATAAGCTCAGAATGCAATAGAATCTAAAAACAAATAATATTTCAGGAATCGGATATTTCACGATGGCTTATTTGATGAATGCACATGCAAAACATGTTTATGCTGTCGACTGGCATGAAGATGCTCTTGAAGCACTCCAAAAGACACTTGAATGCAATGGAATAACCGATAGATGTACCGTTATATATGGGGATGCTAGAAGGGTAATTCATATATGGTATATTGTGCGTCAATTACTCCATTTGAATACTACTACTCCCATGAATGAAAACAATTGGGAACTCGATGAATTGGTGGATGAGATGATTCCAGAAAGAACCCTCGAAATGACCACTATCTGATAGATGCTTAAGTCGAAAGATGCTTACATTTACCCACTCCAATTCCTTTAATATAAATAATGCGATTGTTTTAATATATGCGCATATGCACATAGCAATAACCCTCATAGTAACTTTTTGAAGGAATAGATGCCAACGCAAAAAAAAATGAGCGGAAATCAAAGATCAGTGAAACTAGCAGGTTAGTGGATGTTATGCAATAAGTCAAAAGAGTCGTTGATTGCAGGTATCACCACAGGGGGTCGCAGATCGTGTGAATTTGGGTTTGGTGCCATCATCACGCCCTTATTGGCTTGCCGGTTGCCGATGCTTGAAACCGAGTGGAGGCATTCTGCATATTCATGAAGCCATCAAATTGACAGCTTCAAGTACCGATGAAATCAAGAAAGACACCTATCAATTACGAAGAATTCGCAAATCAGGAAGCACTCTCAGCAGGTTTCAGATTCAGATTCAATAACTTCATCATATTTCATCACGCCTATTCAGATTTAATGGGGTATTGAAAAATGAGAAAGAAGCGCAATTCATTCAATTATCGTTATTGAATATCGCAAGTTCTTTGCGCATCAAAAAACTGCGCCATTCCCTGAGTTGTTTAATAAAACATTCGAAAATGCCGCATAATTAACTATTTATCTTACGCAAATTAATTAGCTGCATGAGTACTTTAAAGTTAAAAAAACGGACCGGTTGTTTCACTGACCGATTTCTCAAGTTTTTAGACGTGAACGGTAGATCGACTATTCACCAGGTAAACTTGACAAAGAAAAAAGAAAAAATTTTAATCCTAGTAGTTATCATATCATTTGACGGGTAATCCTGAACAGTGGGCAAAATCATTTGTTAAAGCGAGTGATTAGAAATCCCAAAGCTGGATTCCTTTAGAGATCCACCTGCAAAAAGCAAAAAAAAAAACGAAATTTGTGTGGTTTCCATTTTATCAGCAAACATTACGCTCCAGAAATGAAAGTCTTGGATCAGTTGGCGAAGAATGCGAATTGAATGAACACAACGATCTTACTAAGAAATATGGAGTTGATCACAACGATAACTTCATCTCATCGAAAAATGGTCATCATTCGATTATAACAAATGGCGAGCATACGTTAACAAATAGTGAAGAACAAATAGAAATGAAAACCTCAGGTAAGAATATCATAAATGGAATTAACAAACTAAAAGCTGTAACAGATGCTAAAATATTTGCAACAAAATACATGACTGAAGGTTGTTTATTATCTCAAAGAGATATTTTCAAATAATAAAAGCAATCGTTATTGTCACTGTAAAGATACAACAAGAATCCAAACATTAAAACTCAAAATGCAAGCAGGTAATATTTTAGAGTATTCGCATAATCTCATCTACTAGCTCACATAAACTCGCACTGCTTCTAAATTATATGCTTTAATATTCTTTGTACAGCTCGAATACCACAATTTCCACACCACAGAACGCTGAAGCAAATATTTGAATAAGATATAGTATATAAGCTAACATTACGCAATACACAGTTATAATTTAGAATATACCAAACTGCAACACAGCAGTCTGTGTTAAACGCATCGCAATTTGATTAGCGATCCGCTCGCAAGCGCAACGATGGCCGACTGTAATTGGAGTAGTCAATGTTTTAAATGCACTGAGCGTCAGAGATTAACCACATTTGATCTGCTTCGTGATATCGATGAATGTCTACTTCAGAAGGCGCTAGCGAAGATGAATGCTCCTCTTTGCAAAGCATATCCTTATTATCCTTGGTGTTTATTGTTGTGTACCTCAGGTCCTACTCGTGCAAAAAGATGAGACAGAAATCCGGTAACCTTGCATAAACATAGGTACTGTTACATTTTCAGCATAAAATGGAGCATCGATGCATAAATATGGCGGTCAAGAATTCGCTCACGATCAAAGCAATTTCTTACACCACTCGTATGCTAGGGCATAAAATCATAAATATTTATCAACAAGAAAGAATTTACATATAAGGACCATAATATTTAACGCATAAGCGCATCAATAAAAATTTTAATCGTATGCAAATGCAAATCCACGAAGCACTGGATGGAATCTGCAAAACGTATCATGAAAGAGTTCAAAAAACATTCCACCACCCGCAATCCACGGCCCCCACCCCCCGTCCTCCCCTCCCCCCGCAATAATGATATACAAGCCTAATTATATACACAGTAGAAAAACAATGATGCCAAAGTGCGTACCCTGCCTGTGATGCCTCATAGACTTATAAAGCTCGTTCAGATCCACTGGCATCAGCTGAACGGGCTCGACGAAAATCAGCCCCATCTTTACGTAACTTCAAAGTAGGACTGTAAGTTCAAGAATTGAGAACGCCCAAAAACTATCATAAATTTATGATTGTCATAATCAAGAGGGCTCGATGATGATACGCTAGATGAAATGTTTTTAGGAGAAGAGTGACAATATGGCGAAGTAACACTTATTTCTTAATTTAAACATCTCAAATTCTCCGATAAGAAATTCAGATGACTGCGGCGAGAAACGATTGAGGCGCAAAATAAGTCGATCGGCATCGATAATCGAAGAGATCGAAAACAGAATGCTTCCCAACGCTCGTATTGAATCCGACTTCAAGGCAAATATGTGGGCCTCGCTTGATGCAGCTATACGCGATTTTGCATTTGAATGCGCTACAAAGTATTTTTCTCATCTATTTATTCGATTTCTTTAGAAGTTATTTGCAATTCTCATAGGTTGTTTATTCGATGCCTTTTTGAGCAGGACAAAGGATAGAATTACTTCAGATGAATAGAATTACACCTTGAACCTACTTGGACTAAAGTTTAACTCAAGTTTATCTATTTGAGCTCTATTCGAAAGACGTCTCGACAGTATTCTAAGTTAGACTCTTAAGGTTAAGTTCTAGTTTAGTGCAAGTCGACTCAAGCACAATGCGGTCAGTTTGCAATCCACCAGAAGACAGATCCATAATCTATCAGAAGACCTATTCGTAATCCATCAGATCGATCCAATTCCTTGACGTCATGCTAGATAGACTGCGACATACACAGCACAACTTCAGCAGCAGTTCAATGTCCCTAAATACCTACCTACGTTTCTCCCTGATTCTGCTATCTTGGCTTTGACGGCATGATTAAACTTAAACGACAATCTCATCTCCCCTCCTATTTCTAGTACCGAGGTTGCCCATTACCATATAAATCTAGTATAACGATTCCCCCCACTTTCCACATTTATGCTGTATAAATACCCTCTAGCTTTCTTAGCAGATGGTTTCAGGCTCTCTCGAAGGCAAATACAAGGTATAAATGTTGAACTATAAAGTATGCAGCAACCCTCAACAATCGTCGCTGCAAAACAAATGAAATTGTACAACAAATTGCACTGACCCAAGAATACTTTCGTTTGATCTCTCCAGCGTCAACACCAGTGTTCCATCTCCCACCCTCCCCCCCTAAAAACGGTTGGAAGTCTCAAGTTGTTCTAAAAATAGCAACATCTTAACACTTCCCTTCTCAACTGCAACTCTATTAGTTTATTAACATGTACCTCATAACTCGATCCTTTACTATGAGCTACCAAGATTTCCTCACATCTTCCTTCATCAACGAGATACAGAACACCCTTCTTGGGCAGCTTGATATGATTCAAGTAAATGCAATAATAAAATAAAATCCATCGCATAATAGACAAACAGAAAGTCTTCAACGAAAATAATATTCTGTACACTCTAATGACGTAAAGTGACGTAATGATCTCCACAGTGAACAATACATGACTGAAGGTTGTTTATTATCTCAAAGAGATAAATTATATGCTGTAATATTCTTTGTACAGCTCGAATACCACAATTTTTACACCACAGAACGCTGAAGCAAATATTTGAACAAGATATAGTATATAAGCTAACATTACGCAATACACAAAGATATAGTATATAAGCTAACATTACGCAATACACAGTTATAATTTAGAATATACCAAACTGCAACACAGCAGTCTGTGTTAAACGCATCGCAATTTGATTAGCGATCCGCTCGCAAGCGCAACGATGGCCGACTGTAATTGGAGTAGTCAATGTTTTAAATGCACTGAGCGTCAGAGATTAACCACATTTGATCTGCTTCGTGATATCGATGAATGTCTACTTCAGAAGGCGCTAGCGAAGATGAATGCTCCTCTTTGCAAAGCATATCCTTATTATCCTTGGTGTTTATTGTTGTGTACCTCAGGTCCTACTCGTGCAAAAAGATGAGACAGAAATCCGGTAACCTTGCATAAACATAGGTACTGTTACATTTTCAGCATAAAATGGAGCATCGATGCATAAATATGGCGGTCAAGAATTCGCTCACGATCAAAGCAATTTCTTACACCACTCGTATGCTAGGGCATAAAATCATAAATATTTATCAACAAGAAAGAATTTACATATAAGGACCATAATATTTAACGCATAAGCGCATCAATAAAAATTTTAATCGTATGCAAATGCAAATCCACGAAGCACTGGATGGAATCTGCAAAACGTATCATGAAAGAGTTCAAAAAACATTCCACCACCCGCAATCCACGGCCCCCACCCCCCGTCCTCCCCTCCCCCCGCAATAATGATATACAAGCCTAATTATATACACAGTAGAAAAACAATGATGCCAAAGTGCGTACCCTGCCTGTGATGCCTCATAGACTTATAAAGCTCGTTCAGATCCACTGGCATCAGCTGAACGGGCTCGACGAAAATCAGCCCCATCTTTACGTAACTTCAAAGTAGGACTGTAAGTTCAAGAATTGAGAACGCCCAAAAACTATCATAAATTTATGATTGTCATAATCAAGAGGGCTCGATGATGATACGCTAGATGAAATGTTTTTAGGAGAAGAGTGACAATATGGCGAAGTAACACTTATTTCTTAATTTAAACATCTCAAATTCTCCGATAAGAAATTCAGATGACTGCGGCGAGAAACGATTGAGGCGCAAAATAAGTCGATCGGCATCGATAATCGAAGAGATCGAAAACAGAATGCTTCCCAACGCTCGTATTGAATCCGACTTCAAGGCAAATATGTGGGCCTCGCTTGATGCAGCTATACGCGATTTTGCATTTGAATGCGCTACAAAGTATTTTTCTCATCTATTTATTCGATTTCTTTAGAAGTTATTTGCAATTCTCATAGGTTGTTTATTCGATGCCTTTTTGAGCAGGACAAAGGATAGAATTACTTCAGATGAATAGAATTACACCTTGAACCTACTTGGACTAAAGTTTAACTCAAGTTTATCTATTTGAGCTCTATTCGAAAGACGTCTCGACAGTATTCTAAGTTAGACTCTTAAGGTTAAGTTCTAGTTTAGTGCAAGTCGACTCAAGCACAATGCGGTCAGTTTGCAATCCACCAGAAGACAGATCCATAATCTATCAGAAGACCTATTCGTAATCCATCAGATCGATCCAATTCCTTGACGTCATGCTAGATAGACTGCGACATACACAGCACAACTTCAGCAGCAGTTCAATGTCCCTAAATACCTACCTACGTTTCTCCCTGATTCTGCTATCTTGGCTTTGACGGCATGATTAAACTTAAACGACAATCTCATCTCCCCTCCTATTTCTAGTACCGAGGTTGCCCATTACCATATAAATCTAGTATAACGATGGCACCGAGAAGCCTATGAACCGATGGTGCATGATCTCACCTATAGGAAAAATAAGTTTCTGCGCGTTGTATTTTTCAACGCTGGTTGAAAATAGACCTAGAGCTGCAACCTGACAAATTAACCCGTCAAGTTGTGATGCAAACTTTGCGCTCCCTAGATCTCTAAATAGTTCGTTGACGAATTACCATAAAACCGAAAAAGTGCACTTTCTGAAATGGTGAAAAATACAAGCTAGCATTAATTAAGGGCCAAGGATATCGTTGAAACTAAAAATAGGAAAGGAAGAGCTCCAATTCTTGAAACAAATATATTCAAAAGGAAACAATTCCAGTGGTGAAATTAGACTCTTTAAAAGAACACACTTCGCATTAGCGATATTCTGATACTTAAATAAAAATTAAAAAACAAAAAAACAACTACTCTGGCCCAATTGGTTTACAGTATTAGAATTATTAGAATCATCAAAAACTTCGTTTCAAGAAAAAACAATTTAAGTTCCCGAAGTTGTTCCCTCGGTTTCGATATTGAAAGCATCGCGAATTCAACACTTTACAAGATTTTATTTACAGCTGCACTCGTTATCTGAATAACATCCACGACGAGGAAGGTAAGCTGTGGACATGTACGGTGGTTAACGTCGCCAAGGTGAAGAGCTACCCTGCACATGTGCAGCACATCGTCGTTGACGTCGAATGCAGACCTGAAGACGGGAAACTTGCACTGCAATCTGATCTTAACATGCAATGCTTTTGAGCAGCGTTGTGAAAGAATCGAGCATCTTTGACTAACTCCCCGTATGGCATCTTACCCCTCATCCTGGATAGTTGGTTACCTTTGCATCCCCTCTCCAACCTTCGATCACCTGCCTTTTGGGCATATCCCCGCAAACATTCCTCCTTTTATTTCTCAGCAGTACTTTACACAACCTCAAATAAATCACCCTACTCATTCATTCAACGCTGCCTTCGCTACAATCCTGACCTACTTGCCTCCGCCTTGTTCTATTTATTTGTCACATAAACCTTCTTATACTTTGAGTACGATACGGAAGCGTCAAATCTGCTTCCATACCTGCTTGGCATTGTCGCACTGAATAGTCACTGACGTTCTCGACAAAGCAATAATGCACGGCATATTTGTCAGCATTCAAGATATGGCATGATGGGCAGGAAGCATGACAAGAAGTACAACCTTTATAATTCGAAGTCTTCCGATTTCCAAACCGGCAATCACCGCCGATCGAAGTACCCCCCCCCCCCTAATTCGAAGCCTTCCGATTTCCAAACCGTCGATCCTTTACTATGAGCTACCAAGATTTCCTCACATCTTCCTTCATCAACGAGATACAGAACACCCTTCTTGGGCAGCTTGATATGATTCAAGTAAATGCAATAATAAAATAAAATCCATCGCATAATAGACAAACAGAAAGTCTTCAACGAAAATAATATTCTGTACACTCTAATGACGTAAAGTGACGTAATGATCTCCACAGTGAACAAAGGAAATCACCAATAATATGATGATGAAATGTTTCATTGTTCCCATGATTAAGTCTACAGTGAGATCCATCAAATGAACTCAAGCAATAAACTTCGCAACACTCGGCATATTGCATAAAGCACCATAAGATCGGATGCAAGAAAACCACAAGCGACAAAATCGGTAATGAGACGTTTGGCAGCTTGCCAGCCAGGATCAGTGAACGGAAAGGCAAACAAAGAAGCCCTGGAAATTGAGCGAATGAAGCTGAGGTTTGCATAATGACAACTGTCGACATTCGATCAACAACCAAGACTTTATGAAACACGCATATTTTAAACCATCGTCGACAGGTACCACGTAAAAACTCGTCGAACCACCAAATATAATTCAGTTAGTTCATTTCAGTGATAAAAATTTCTATGATCAGCAATGAACAATTGTACAGCACCAAAATGCCAAAAATTGGACAGAAAACATTAAAGAAAGCTCAATGGAAAATGTAACACTCAAAATGTATACAACAACTGCCACGAAGTATAATGCAGTTTATAACGCTGCAAGAGGCTAACAATAACCTGAGATCAATCACACGCTGAATTTAAATGCGTGACGATCAAGAAACTGGACATATCAAACGATAGCGCACTTCAAAACCGAATAATTAAAGAAAGAAGCATCATTTCGAATTTATTCTCCGAAATTTCCATTCACACTCCTCAACCCTTAATTACAACTTAAAATCAAGTCAAAAAACACCTGCCAAAAACAATACCCTTTGAGGTTAAATCCTCGAAATGAATTGAAGAACTTAAGAAATTTGTCGCATAGAAATAAAACTGTTTAGGGCCAATACCGCTCATGGATAAAGCGTGTTCTTCAGCTTGCTCCCATAATGAAGCACACTGCTTACTTTTTAAGATAAAGCTTAATAAATCATGACTCACATTCGAAGTATTTTTAAACAATCAGCAAGCATCAGAATTGAAAAACATGATATTATATGATAAAAAAAAAAACGTTCAATAAACTTAACTAGATTTCAAGCACACGACGCACGTGTTCGATTTGTGTACAATTTCCTTCCACTCATACAGAGGAAAAAAGAAGACACCAAAAGATTCTAATCCCGGTCCGAATGACAAATTAGTGGAAAATGGAATCAAAAGGCCTTTCGAGTTTCTATTCCTCTCCCCCCCTTCCCCCCCCCCTCCCCACATGATAACACAAAACAGTGCAACAAAGAAGAACTGCGAGGCGAACAAAAGCCCACTTGAAGGAAGGCACTGATGACAGCTGTTGGCAACCTGCAAATTTCATTGACACTATGGGACGGAACGATTTCTTCTTGAGAAATCAAAAAACAAAACAAAACAAAACAACAACAACAACAACAACAACAACAACAATGAATTTTCCCCAAAATCTATGTGCCGTGTCACTTCAACGGTTAATCACCGATTTCTAGCAAATAAACTTCCACCAACAATTCTTTCAAGCGACGAAGAATAGACTAAAATCTCTTAAACCTAGTCTGCTAAAAACATGAAATCACATTTAACACCACATATATAAATCATAGTTGGATGTTTAATTCAGTAATTGCAGTCTTTCACCCGAATATTTAATGGCACAAAACGCTTCTATAATACTCAAAAAATTTGCATAAATACTATTGCTATCGAAGTCGACTTGTATATCATGGAATCACAGAAAAGTTTTGAACTGCTTTTCTTTAAATGAAAACAAATCACAACTAAACGTACGTTGCTTTCGACTCCTGATGCTGCTTCACTCTGATACGTCCACATCAACGCGGCGAGCCCTCGAATGCGACCGCTTTGCGGTAACCCGTCGACTACGCGGAACCGTTTCGCGTCCCTCTTCAAACACTAGAACAGGTAAAGCACCTGTCAACTTATGAAAAAAGTGCTTAACAATTTAAATAACTGCACAGAAAAGGACAAAGGAAATACATAGGTGTACAATAGCTTCTATTTCTTCTTCATCAAATGCTTCCGTAATCCAAACAAGCAAGTCTACTCCTCTAGAGGGAATTTGAGATCTGCTTTTTGGAGCTCAAAGTAAAAAGTACCTACCTGCAGTATCCACAGTTTTCTTGGCCCTCCCACGACGCCTTGGCCTAGGAGCAACAGGCTCATCGTGAACCTCCACAACTCGCGCACCATATTCCACATCGACATCTTAAATTTCAGCCAAAAAAGAAAGACAAAAGCATTGATTTGATAATTTTAGCCCCCAAAACGCATAATTTACCTCAATCATCAAAATGCTTGCAAAGAGATATACTTGCTCTAACCACATGGCAATCACTTTTAGCACTATACTTTGAAAACTTATGCAAACATAAAGTTGTAACTCGCTTTCATTTTCAACATATGCTTGTTGCTATGCTCTTATATATTGCATAAACAGCTTCAAAATAGAAAGGGAGAGAGAAAGAAGCCGCCACTTTAAATCTACGGGAAGACAGAAGTTTAAAGTAATTAAAACGACTAACTATATATGCAAAAGCAGAATTCCTGTTTTCATTTCCTCAATCAATCCTCCCCCCCCCCCACCTCCTATCAGTAAAACAGTCACTGAAGAAAACTTGAAAGCAACCGTTCATTTGTGCAGCAACGACGGCATTCACATTGGGAGCATCACCTCGATGAGGCTCGATTTTTGCTCCTATATTATAATTAGCAACGACGTCCACTTCATCTTGCTCTTCCATCGCTGAAATATTTCATCAAATATGACCTCATCATGATATGAATTCTGACAGGTCACCTGCTAACGATCATTCTCGAACGAAATGGAGCTTCAAGAGCAAAAGAATTTACTTCCTTCACCCCAAATCGACATTTCCTGGCAAAAATATGAGAAAAAACTCCCCCAAAAAGATATTACACTGCAACCTTCCCCCCCATTTCAAAGTGCCTCTGTACCAAAAAATACTAAATGCTTCTCGTTGCAAGCTTGGAGCAAACCAAAATGAAATCGAAGAAAATTTGCAGTTCGCTGTGGATTATCATGGAAAGGATCCCAAATTGAAGTTGCTGATGATACTGAGCTATTGCTTTCACGCACGGCTTCCAGATGACTTCCGGTTTATCCATTGAAAACACTCGTATGACGGTTCTAATAAAGGCGTGAGTTGACATGTGAGGTTTTCTCCAACAGATATTACGCAAAAATAAAGAATAAATGACCACAACGAAAATTTTGTTGTTTTCTTCTTCTTGATTTCCGAATAAACATGATAATGTTAAGGAGAATTTCTTAGTCAATATTCCTAAGACACTAACCATGTATGATGGCTGGCTGCAGTGCGCGAACATCCAAACGTTGCATCTGACCTCTCCATGCGATGGCCATCACACAGTAACGAGCTCTATAAGAAGAAAAACGTTGCCAAATCTTGCCATTTTCAAGAAATATACTTGATGCTTTCTGATCAAAAATTGCTAAATTTTCTTCAGCAGAAGCTAAAAAAATTAGTTCATAAACGGGACAGGCTTGCGTTAGAATTATAATCTGAGCAGCAATATGAATATTGCAAGACACTGACAGTCTCAAACGGAAAATGAGAGGGATGGCAATTGTGGTCTGCCACATGCTACGAATGTGGGCATATTACATCCAATTTCAGGTCTCCTAGAAAACACTAATTTTAGGACCTCTCATGCAACCTGCAAACTGCTTATTTAAAAATTTGATACTGGCGCTGTTCCAGAAATCCTTTCTTGAAAGGATTTGTGCTGTTCAATGAAAACTTAGATTCTGCCTGTGGCTTAAACTTTGCATAGACATTCTCTACTGAGACCAAGTGCTTTCGCTCTAGACTTCGAAAATTTTTAACGATCAGCCGGTGGTCCTTTGAACTGCATCAGTGCCAGAAATTCTACTAAATGAATAGAAATGAGTATGAAAATACAAAGAAGCTAAAATACACTTCAAACAATAGCTGTGAAAAGAAAAAGTGAACGTAAATCTATGGGAACATGAGTATTACCCGAGGGAATGAACACAAATGAATATATCCGCCGGAAACTATTTCGTGCAAAATGTATGACTTCATTCGATGATAAGAAAATATCCATTCCAATATGAAAATGTGCATTAACTATAAAATGAAAGCACTAAGTTGAACCTGTCCACAATGTTGTCCCAGATCCCTTCAATTGAATTCTGTCCCCACGATACGATATGAGATACCATCCTATCAAAATCCTGCTCGTACGTGGCCAGCATAGGTGCGACTATCTGTAATTAACTCCATAGTTAAATCAGCGGGTAATACAATTTGCTTACAAAACATTCATAACAAGGCTTTGTATCACTTGTATGAAGAAGATAGTTCGTTATCACACCTTCTTGATGTCATACCGCTATACTTTATATTGCAGTAGGATCCTTTCATGGTCAATCGTTCAAATGAATTGAAAAGCCGGATGCATCTACTTCACAACTTAATGTGATTAGTAAAAAAGGCTTCATATATAAATTCTCCTTCCCGTCCGCTCCATATTAAAACGCAATCAGTATTTACTTGGAACCTGTCAACAAAAACGCAACTGCAACTGATGATTCTAAAATAAACACCACTCCAAATCAAAAGCAATAAATAAATAAAACCTTGTAGAAAATAGCTTCAGAACCATTAAGCTTGTTTTTGAATCACACCCACAATCCTATTAGCTAACCATTTGAGGCGTATTCGCATCTCGGATTACTTTAAATGTCCTGAATGCCGGGTAAACAGCGCCAACGGCGACCGTAGCTAGTAAAAAAGGCTTCATATATAAATTCTCCTTCCCGTCCGCTCCATATTAAAACGCAATCAGTATTTACTTGGAACCTGTCAACAAAAACGCAACTGCAACTGATGATTCTAAAATAAACACCACTCCAAATCAAAAGCAATAAATAAATAAAACCTTGTAGAAAATAGCTTCAGAACCATTAGTCCATGGACTGACCATCCAGAAGAGAAATCCGAGCCTCAGCAGCGTATAACCAGGCACGATGTAAGGCAGCAACATCGCATCACCTACCACCTCAGCGGCAAGGAAGCTTGAAAACACTGTCCAATACTTCAGCCACTTCATCTGAACAAACTTCCACTTATAAACTGGCAAAGAAAATGACGGGTTTAGTTAAGTGCAATCAAAATTGGATTCAACCCACAACGAATCGGAAGAAGAATTAAACGCCGCCCATATTTCGAGTGAGTCAAGATCTATGGCCCAAGCGAAATTGAACTTGACAAATGTAAGATTAATGCAAAGCAAGATCAAGAGTTGTTTAACTATACTACACTCTAAGTAAGTCTAGCAGCTTGTTTTTGAATCACACCCACAATCCTATTAGCTAACCATTTGAGGCGTATTCGCATCTCGGATTACTTTAAATGTCCTGAATGCCGGGTAAACAGCGCCAACGGCGACCGTAGCTGCATGCGAAATGAACCCGAACACCATTGCTGTACTGAAATCACAATACAGTGTTTAAATGCCCCGAAATACGAACAAAAAATATGCGAGAGAAAAATTAAAAGAGCTCAAAAAGCGCTAGAACGATATCTCCCAACTGCAATCAGTAAGTAAGATAAATATTGGAATTACATGCAAAAGAAAGCGCCTATATTATAGAGGTGACAGATTGTGTCAAACTTCTACAGGTTTCGATAGAATCTCTTCGGTGACTACATTCCCATCCCCGCAGTTTGTTTACCTCAACTCAACCACGGCCTCCACCGCCCATCTGTAGCAGCGTCGCCAATTCGTGCTTCACCTACTTAAATCATCCATATGTAGCAAAAGGCGTAAAGCATCAAGACTCTAGCCGCGGGATTTATGTGGAAAATAAGAATTTCCATAAATAAGCGTCTGCACATCACATCAAACGGGAAGAAAAATGGTTTTATTATAAGAGCGGAAAACAGTAACGCACAGAATCGTAAACAAATACCTTCCGAATTATGGTGCAAAAAAGTCTATGTGGGGATTCCTGTTGGTAAATATGTGGCTCGATTTGAAGATATATTCTGAAGGATCAGGAATAATAAAGCCATTTAATACACAACACCCTAGATTAGAGTTAACTACACCAAATTCAAGTGCATCCACAGTGAGTAAACGATAGCATTCTACCATAAGATAAACGCCGATGGATTGGCCTCACGTCAATTCCCCTTCAAACCTTCAAAACCTCGAAAGCTTAAAACCAACCACCTGACTCCTCGCCGCGATATAACAACAAAAAGACAATGACAATGTCAATCTCAGTTGCCTATTGTTTACGACGCAATCAAATATTGCGAAAACATTTAAATTTGAATGCAACATTATCAAGTAAACACCTTAATCTCAAAAGATTTTACTATTGCAGCCTAAAAGCATTATTTTACATTCAACACTAGCGGGAACGTAACATAGTTTCGCGTTATAAGGTGAGGGACAGACAGTTAATGCTGCAAAAATGTGAGGTTAGCCCACCCATAATTTGTGGACTTACCATTCGTAGGCATCGCTACGAGTATGGTTAGTATAAGATCGAGTGATCTCATTTATAGTTTTCTAGCGATTATATCCCATCGATGAATTATATAGCTTTAAACATACTAGGGACACCAGGTAGAAGTAAGCGCAATATACGTTAGATTCGTCTTGCCTTCTGCAAAGATACACCTGGATCATTGCCGATTGTGAGATGAGAAAATCCATTTCCCCCCTCAATCTTTGAACAACTAAGTTAGAGTGTATGGAACGTCGAAAAATTATCCGCTAAAAACAGATAAACGAAAAAAATTACCCCCGCCGGAACCCTTACCAGGACACATCCCTCCTTTTCCCTTCCTGCCGGACTTCCCCTCTCACCACATTCCATTTATGCGGTTTTACAAACTGTAAAAATCGCATAAAATTGACAAAAAAAGAACAACACTCATTTTACTAACATTGATACGAAGATTTCACACCAATGTGCACCCTAAATGCCCGATATATGGGATATCGAATAAGAGGAAATATGTGGGGTATAATCAGGAATAGCAAAGATTAACCGCTTGGTACAAGTTTAAGTTTTTAGAGAATGTGTTCAATAAGTTACCCCGTGTCGTGGGGAAATCTCTAGTTTGGAAGGCATAAAAACTACTTCAATAAGAATGGAAGCCTGATATACACACTGTTTACTTTTTATATACCCAAAGATAATTCATAAAAAATAATAAAAACACAAAAAAAAGATATGAAGAAATCTTGAATAAAACATCACAGACTGCATCATGGAAGGATTTCGCAACTTTGGTCGAGGCTTCTCAGTCTTATGCAGGTCATGCTTTATTGTTCGACTGAGGTTGAAAAATTCAAATCCCCCTTGCTAAAGTTCAAAAGTACGATCGCAAAAGATCGGCGGTTGAATAGTTCGACAGTAAAAGTCCTCAGGAAGAGGGTAGGGTCGAAGTACAGAAACTGGGAGAATTGGTGGGAAACACATCATCGCGAACAATAGAAAAATTGATGAAAACCCTCCTGAAAATTCGAACTCGCAACACCCAAAAACTATATAACCAATAATTCATTCAAAAGATTATGCGAAGCAACAGAATGAACATCAGCAAGCATTATCGCACTAACATATCTCAAACAAAACGTTCATATAAGTCGATCACATAATCAATCATAGATAGCAAAAGCCTAAAAATATTGCAGTTATGTGCAACAAAATACCCATCTTACAACTGACATCGAAACGTCTCGAAAATAACCCTCAGGGGGGAAAGGGTGGGGTGAGAGGCAAGAGGGAAGAGGAAGAGGGGGGAAGAGCGGGAGGATGAGATTCTAGATGAAGAAAAGCCATGCTCGATCCTACTAGAAACTTCACTCACTCCCATAGCCACCCTAAGCAAAACCGATAATGCTCCCCCTCCCTCCCCCACGCCGCTCCTAAGTTGATAACTCATTTCAGTTTGGTCAGTTCTTCAGCCCAGATCGTTCTGCAGAATCCATGGGGGAGGGGGTGAAGGGATTGGGCGCTAAATACTTTTTCACATAGATGCATAGTTTTTTACCGCCTATCAGATTTTAAAAAAAAGCGAGTTCTGTGCAAGCAGAAGTAATTTTGCGACAAATAAACATATATATCGAGAGAGCCTATTTTATATAAATCGTAAAAATCAAATCCTGGAAACGGCAATAACAATAAAAAGAATAAAACGACTATTCCTTCGACGATACAACAGCCAATGGGTTATACAGATAATCAGATAGGGCTTTCAGTTTGGCGTTTAAAAGACCCATTGGCACTGAGCTATTCGCCTTTACTGCCAACAACATACTAGCCACTTTAGTGATTGCAATTATACCATCTTCACATTCAATAATCATTTCGTGTAAATCCTCTCGAATCCCTATAAATTAATTAATATATCACTTATCAGCATCGATAAAAATTTGCATAAATGGAGAATATGTAGTGCACATTTGATGGATAAGGAATACTGCGAATAACACAGGTTGTAAAAGTAGCTTTGTACAGGTGTGCAGTTCAAAGGAAAAGGGTCGATCGTCGATTTCAGAACTAAAGAAGAGACGACAAAACGTTTTGATCACTTTCCTCAGAAAACAGTATTTAAGTTATTGCAAAGGTGGGATTTCTTCCAATGCTATTAGAACATCTAACTGAAAAAAAGAACATTCACAGGTATCCCAGATTCGATATAATGCTTAACACATAATGTAATGGCCACAAGTATGATTGTGCTTGTAAGCATTCACTTCTATTTTGATTAACATAAATGAAATATATAAAAATAACTAAAAATAGAATAAATACTTCAAGGAACATGAGCGAATTTTTTAGGCAGAAGAAAGCAACGAATGAGATGAAACTCCCCTTAAACGACCCTCTTCGGTGGAATGAACACAACAACTACTTTACACCCTATCACCAACACTTTTGAAAGACAACCACATCCACCCATGCGGTGAACGTCCATAAATATAAATGAGGAAGCCAGGGGAGTGGGAAGACAGAAAAATGAGATGATTAAGGAAAGGAAAGAAAGCCATTGGCAAGACAATAGAGAGGGATGTAGGTACAAGAATTGACCAGCAAAAGAATTCGGTGATGGATGACAGGAGGGAAGAATCATATGTAGTTAAGAGACTTTGTGTGCCGCTAAGAAATCACTAAAAAAAAAATCCAAAATTAAAAAAAAAACACTTCAAAAATGAAGAAAAACCTTGTCGTTCGAATGTTTCCCAAATATTCGAAAGAAGTGCAGCTGAAACAGTCGCATTTGCACTGCTCGAGTCGACACTCTCGTATCCACTATATGCGAGTAAAAGACCTATAAAGATCATCAAAAAAAAAGACGAGGATAAAGGCAAAATTGAAGTGGTATTTGAATCGTTGATCAATAGCATTTTCACCAAAAAATTCTGCAAACCCTCCAGGATCGGTTGCTGCGATTCAACAAACTATATACCACTATCCGCATCCGCAGTTTGAATGTCAATTCAAGCTTATAGGCTCAAATATCGTTTTTGTTGGAAACTATTTTACCAGAAGATTCACTGAAATAATGAAACAAGGTATAACAAGAACCCATATGGTCCTCAGCACTTCTTTCAAGTTGGAAAGTGATGCAGCATTTACAACTTAAGTTACAAAGCTCAACAACGATTAACTGTCATATGAGGTGTCATTAGTGCAGCAGTATATCATACTAAACACCGTGACCATCCCAGGTCATTTCCGCCACAAATTCTGTACCCTAATAACTGTCCTTAAGCTTTACATCACCTTTTACTTAAGTTGAATGGCAGGACATAAAAATCAGCCTGCCACTCCCCTTTGTTCAATAACGGTAAAACCAAATCATTTCTAGGGCACAAACCAAGAGGCCCAAAAATTTTTGACTGGGAGGATATGAGATCTTTTGGCTGTTGCATGATAATGATCTAATAATGCTGTGTGATGCGTATATAAGCTGCATCAAACATTCAAGCAAAAACTAAGAAGAGCAAACCTTCTCGGTTGAGAAGAAGAGCACCTTTCGCATCACCGGTGTTCACCTGGCCAAGTACATGCGTCAATGCCTTCGGTTTCAACATTAGCAAGTCACCACGATAAGAACTCTAAAATATCAACTAAAATATTTTGATATTTTAGATTAGAAAAACAGGGAACTATTTTCGAACAAAAACAACCGTAATGAACAGGAAACGGTGCTTGTATTGTTTGCTCTATCCTCCCTGTTCGCTTGATTGCAAGTGTATTGGCCTAGAAAATTCGAAGCCCGAGACTTATAAATTAGTAATTGAGCCTGGAAGTATACCACCCGTATGACAGCTTTTTAGAAGTACCACTCAACAACTTTCATCATAATCAATAACTCTGACGGAACCAATAAGTAATCTTGATTAAAAAGTCCCGCACGTACTTCAGAACCACATTCCCCCCAACCCAATGAGAATACATGGCGTAACCCTCCCTCACCCAATAAGAATACATGGTGTAACTCCCCCCACCCCTCCCTACTATGAGGACGCATCCCTTAAGAACCACTTCCATCCTTACCACCTTAGATCCCATCAGCTGAAATCTCTGTACCATCGAATTCACCACTTTCCGTCTGAGAGTCCATAAACATTAAGCCTGCAGACTGGCCCATAAAAACATGAACAACCAAACATCAACTAATCACCAATAAGCTCCCGCACCAACCTTCTACTGATCTTCTTTTTTTGTAACGCTTATAAACGATTCGCATTATTGGTTTTCTACGGCTTCCCACTTCTTCACATCGTTCTCTTCTAAGATTACACCCTCTATGTATTTCGATCAACGAATCGCCTCCATCACCTTTATTAATCCTGATATCCGGAATCTTTACAACCCAATATACATCTACTGTTTCGTAATTATGCAAGCATTCTGCTAGGGTCTTCGTAGCCTTTATACTCGAACAAATACGCCGAGAGCGCATTTATTAAACTGTATTCGGTCTATCTAGTTCAGTTGTATGGTTGCGGGCTGCCCCAGAGATATTCTAATCTCAAATAAACCCTGATACCAACAGTTTATAACAGCATATGAAATATAAATGAAGCAAATTTAATGATAAAATAGGAGATCTGTCGATTTAATACGATCGAGATTGATACTAACAACAATAATAGCAAATATTTTATTTTCGCAATTAAAAATATTCCATACAATTTCTCATCAATATATGCAAAATTTCCAATATCGATTCAAAAAACATATCAAAAAGGTTAAAGAAAAAAAAAAAATTAAAAAAATAAAATAGATAAGATCATCGAATATATTACCTAAAAAACTTTATATATATTTGTAAAATTCTTATTTGAATAAAATCACTTTCAATAAACTAATAAAAGAATCAAAGAAAAATATAGGAGATAATAAAAACAATTAAAATTACTTCGACCCTCATAATGATAACTTTTGAGCTAACAGAATGAATGTGGATACCTTTAACAAAACTTCAACGACCTTATCCACTCCTGTAAGCCTACCATGATCCGTACCAGCTGAGTCACATTACCATGCCAAAAAAAATTTTTTTCAACCTAGAATCATTAGAAAATCGCAGACTCAAGTTATGTATTAAATGTCCACCTGTCTATATCGTACTTTTGCGAAAGATGCTCTTTGCTGTTTCTATACTCACCTACTTTTGCAATATTCCCCCATTTCGGGATGTTGAAATAAATAAATAATGTATGAATATAGTATTGAAAGAGCGCCAAAGAAAAATTAAAAACAGCCATTTAAACGTCTCATCGAATTCAACACATTATTAGCATCCACTCCTAATAAAAAAATCCAACTCTTAGTGAAGTTCCTCACAAGAATTTTTAATTTTGAAAAATCGTTTGCAACGGTAATGCCGAAAAGCCCACAGAACGTTCTAAAAAAACCTGGCTGTTATTCGGCATCTCAGAAAGAAAAATCCTAAATTCCTTAAATACATCAACGTAAACTGTCAATATCAATCAGGTTGAACAAGTTACCCATCGATAAAATCATCAAGAGAACACACTGGTGATGCAAATTTCAAAATTGTTCAAATAACACGCAGAACATACTCATGAAGAACAAAAAACCATAAAGGAATAAAAACAATACATAAACATGAATTCAAGGATAACGATTTTCTACTCAGGCGTTAGACATGCACAGGTAGATGCTCCCCACCTTGGTTGGAGATCCCAATTTGCGCCGGTACTCTTGAAAGGCAACATCTATGAGTGGTGACGATCTTATTCCACTTTCATTAGCTGCAAGATTTCCCACGGAGGTAAGGAAATGCGAGGGGAGATGTCTACCTTTGCAGTAAAACAGTAATCAGTTCAATAAAAGGCGCCACCAGGATTAATCAGTCCATCGATGCGTGCATCCCGGATTCATACACACATAATACAGACGCATTTCCTCCTGAAAATAAGGCAAATTTTATAGAGATTAAATCTATACAACAGGTACGACTCCTAAACAATGCTTGAAACAGTTATCAAAGAAGTTAATAAATGTTAACACTACATTCTCAGACCTTCTTTACGCTTCTCTCTATAGTTTTGCCAATTTTTGCAAGAAAATCCAAATGACTTAGCATGGCTCGATTCTATCAATCACAAAGTTTGAAAATGGAGGATATAGTGGGGTATAGACAAATTGCTAACACTTGAGATACCGATGTTTTAAATATTCGACGTATCAATCTTCGTTCAAAAATTTTCTCCCTCTGCGATCACGATATTGCGGCTCGGCTAATTGAGAGTGACTAAAATTACCAAGTATCTTCAGCGATCCGTTCTAAGTTACAAAAAAAAAGAAATCGACGAAACAAATCTTCACTCTTAATACAGTCTTGTGGTAATGTTCTGCGAATAATTAAAATGAATAGCAATTGGATAGACTTACCTCTGCTCTTCTGGATTGCGCCTGAAAGAAGACCGCTTCTCTTCCGCCGCAATTGGGACAGGGATGATCTTCAGTTTTCGGCAACGTTGGATCGTGGATCACATCAGCAACTATCTGTGTTAATTCACTGAAAAACACACCCTTCATATGCATCTATGCCATTCGAGCGTTTGTGGTGAAAAATGTCTATCGCATGTATCGAAAAATTTCCTAAAGAAAGGAAAAGGTAAAGGATGCGGAAAACGGAACCACGCGGCAATAACTGTCGTCAAAAGTGTGCCTGTAAATTAAAAAAAACTATGTAAAAATTCTTTCATACAAATTTCCGCAAAAATTTTTATGCAAATTATGCAAACAGCAGGAGGTTCTCGGGAGAAAATCCTACTCCCCTTCCTAGTCTCACTTCTTCATTTCCTTAGAAGTCATAAACATATTCCCGCACGATACCTTTTAAAAATAAAGGCCACAATTATTAGATCTAGATAATAACGTTTGGTCTAGCAAAACAATCAGTCATATTCATAGAATAGCTTCCTTCTATATAATCAGCGATTGGTCCCATATATTATAAATATATTATAAATATTTATATGTTTAACAACCATAAAAATATTTATAATATATGAGNTTTAGCAATTTATAAATCCCAATAGGAAGTTGCAATCTGCAATTTGAGCAAAAAAAGCGAATTGCAGTGTTATCATATTTGTGCTAAGAAATTAGGTGAGATAAAATAAATGTCGCAAATCATTTTTATTTAACAACCGCTCCTATATCATCAACGAAAGATTGTATGATGGAAATTCATGCAATAGATTGGAAAGATGCCGCAAATATAAGGGTTTTTTCAATATTCCTGCAGTCGTTCAGCATAATAGGCAATATTTGAAAAGACATTTTTCGTGGCAGCCATCTGGTTCATCCATGTGGGGGTTGGCGCCCACTGTCCCTGATAGCTGAGGGCTGAGTGTCTTTGGGAAAAACTTGAGATTTCCAGAACAAGCTCTCCCCATGGATATACTATTTTACTAATAGCAGCAAAATTTCATAGCAAAAGAGAGTTTGTGCTTCACACTACTTCCTTATGATGGTTGTTCGTCACTTTTAAGGGAAAGTTCATTATGCTGTGAAAATGTTGCCATCAAAAAACTTAGATAGAATGCAGCACTACACCCTCAATTTGTTGCCACCTCCTCTCCCCAATAAAAATGCACCATCGGCATGTGCATTACGTGGGATGCTTTATACAAATGAAATCCCACGAATTCCTTTAAAACTTCAAAATCCGATACCATCCAGTTAGCAAAGTTGGTACAAACAGAAGCGACGCCACCACTAGAGCATCCGTCAAAGTGATCAAGTCTAGAGTTGGGGAGTGTCACCGGCAAGCCGTTTCTTCACACCTGCTTGAACAAGTTAAGTCTTGTCGAGTTAGGGTGAACGCTACAACAAAGAGCGAAAGTTATAAGACTCGTCGAAAAAAGCATTTCGTTCACTCACACATAGAGGGATAAGTCACAAATTCAAAGAATGAGTAGCACTTTCAGTTCTCAAGACTAGGCGAGTTAAAGCATAAAAGTTTAGAGCTCGTCTTGGTGCACTAATCATTACCGTGATGGGATAGCTCTGTTGCCACAGTTATTCGAATTACTGTTCACATTACTGTGTTCAATTGCTAACAGATAGATGCAAATAAATATAATGCTTATTAAGGCAGCAAAGAATATAACCCACAGGTCACTAAACTTTCGCCGATTATGGATGGACAGTGGCATTCATTTTCTAAGTACTTTGGTGGCGCAACCATGCCGATTACGGTAATCGACGATAATCGCAGACAACGATGGCAGTCTGCCAGCCAACCGCGAACGCAGCTGAGCTCGCGCCACCCATTGCGTGGTTGTGAGTACAACAGAAGCAACCCGCATTTGGCATAGTCGATGCAAGCAAAAACTCATTCTATTCAGAATTACATTCTGGTGAGTGTGAGTGACATCTAAATAGCACGGTGAAATGCAACAGGAAAAGATCTTAGTCAGAACTGGGCTTTGATTTAACAATTAATATACAAGGAAAATGTCAAGGGACAACTGTATTGCCATTTTACTCCCGTAGATGCTGCCTTTTCGGTATTGATACGGGGTACGGGCGTAAATATATATAAATATATAAATACATAAATATACA
>QEWY01000933.1:0-21791 GCA_006503575.1 Baylisascaris schroederi | reverse complement strand
GCATTAAACGACAATAGGGTTGCAACTGATTTGTTATACAAAAGAAAAAACTATTACTCTGCATTAAATTTAATAAAAAGATAAAATTATCCAAAAACGTTTCTACAAAGATTCACTAGATTTGAAAACAGTACAGTAACATCGAATAGAAACAAAAACAAAACGGTTAATGCGATGCAACGAGTGAGTGCATTGGCAAGTCGAGCGAAGAACCGCAAAGACGATGCCGCACGATGGCTATACAAGAATCGAAATGCGCACGCAAATGGATTCTCTGAGATTATCACGCACGATATGGCGGCAACACAATAGATATTCAGATCAAAACAAAAGGGCCAATGGATTTGAACTTTACTTACGAAGATGCAGACGATCAAAACGTCGATAACTCTCCTCATATTGAAATGTAAGCAGCGATATATACATTGGTCACGTTCACATCTCATCCAACGATCAACTCATCTCGATAGACGCCGTTCACGCCTCTCATCACCACATCTACCCATCGCTCGACACGCGTCTCCACATAATAAACTTATCAGCGATACAATGAAATCTATTTATTTAGAATTTATCAGCTATAAATTACTTATAGGCAATAAAACGTTTCAAGAAAGCAACAATTAATGCCCATTCCTCAGCAATGTTCTTGTTTATTAAGATACGCTAATTACTTCATTTTCACAAGACCATTCGTAGATGAAAGCGATCGCTCATCGATGAAGTTGAACATGAAATAAGCAATGCAACGCATAACGCACCTATACCAAAAACACCTAAGCGCTTAACAACTACATCGATTATATTGTTTACTAGTTACTAAACAACATTTAGTTTTGCATGTCAATATTCTCTAACTAATTCACCGTGATAATCTGAACAACTGAACAATTTATGGGGTAACAATTCATTGCCCACCCGGAGGATCAATTTCGAATACCCACCACTATTAATTGAGTAATGGCATCATTTCTTTTCATTCAAAACAGAGACTCTAAACTTGTGCGCTTTATTAGTAATACGACATCGAACATGAACATCGGTGAATGACTCAACAAGGTTTCAATTGTAAGAGACTCACCACATGGATCTTCGCCTTTGTTGATTTCACATTTATTCATGTGGAAGAACCATCTTAGAAGTACGCTTCTTCCCGATCCTCCTTCGATTATTTTCATATCATCTTCATTTACTACCATATTAGGCGATTATTCAACAACCATACTGTTGAATAAGTAGGATTCAGTTCCTTGCTTAAATTTAAAGCAGCGCCTAGATCATTAAACCCCTCCCCTCTTAATAAAAACTCATATCAGTTAAAATTTCAGACTAAGGAAAACAGGGATCTGATTACGAATAAAAACAACCGTAATCAACAGGAAACAGTGCTTGTGTTATTTGCTCCATCCTCCCTATTCGCTTAATTATAGGTCTATTCTTCTTTACGAACGATCAATTGCCTCCGAAAAAGAATGATTGAAGAGAACAACGACTATTGCTTCACTAATAACTCTAGTAGGTCTGCTCCACCACACATGAATGCACTGGTTATAGGCGTGGTGGACAGATGGTGAATGAAATCTGCAAATGTACTCGGGAGAAAAAATAATGTCTCTTACCAAATTCAAGATTTGGCCTAGAAAAGTCGAAACCCGAGAATCATGAATTAGTAACTGAGCCTGGAACTATACCGCCCGTTATGAGAGCTTTTTAGAAGTACCACTCAACAATTTTCAATAATCAATAACTCTGACAGAAACAATAAGTAATCTTGCTTAAATAGCCCTGCATATACTTCAGAACCCCACACCCCCTGCCCAGCACAACGAGAATGCATGGCGTAAGCACCCCCAAGCCCACGCACACACTCCCACAAACACACCTTCCACATACACCCCCACACATCCCCTCCACGTACACCCCCACGCATACTCTATGGGCTGTGGGTCATAGGTCATAGATCACAGGTCATAGGCCATAAGCCATAGATCATAGGTCAAAGGTCATAGGTCACAGGTCATAGGCCAAAGGTCATAGATCATAGACCACAGGTCATAGGTCATGGGTCAAAGGTCATAAAGCACCGGTCAAAGGTCATAGGCCATAGGTCATATGCCATAGGTCACAGGTCATAGGCCAAAGGTCATAGGTCATAAGTCACAGGTCAAAGGTCATAGATCATAGGTCACAGGTTATAGGCCAAAGGTCACAGGTCATAAGTCATAGGTGAAAGGTCATAGACCATAGGTCACAGGTCGTAGGTCATAGGTCATAGATCGTAGATCATAGATCATAGGCCACAGATCATAGAACATGTATAAACACATACACACACTCACGCACGGACGCAAGGACACAAGCATATTTCCGCACGTCCTTTCATAGTCCCAAATATAACACTTTATCTGGTTTTAAAATCTTTGCAAGAATAATGGGCTATTAGTTATGGAACCTGGTTGGCTCTAGTTAAAAAAAAACATCAATATGTGAGGAACATCACATAGTACTCACTGATACCAACCTATCCCAAACAACTAAAACTCTGCTACAGTCCCTTCCAACCGCCCCCTTCTCCTCCCCCCCTCCCCGCCCACGCACACCTGTGGTCATGGTGTTCAACGATATGTCACCAGCGAGAGTTGAAAGTAGCAGATTTCACTAGCGACGCAATCAGCTGAGGTCAAGTGGAAGAGAACGAGGTATGGTGGAGGTACGAGAGGGAGGGTTGTGAGGTAGCTATCCACAAAATTGCTTTGAAGAATTTAGAACCATACAGAAACAGTTCACGGAAATAATAGGAATTACGCGCACAAAATAAAATAAACGCAACTCTAAGGATGCAATCTAGTAAATTCCAAGCAAAAAAGTGTCACTACCATGCTGGTAAAACTTTACCGACTACTCCCCAGTTGACCAATGATGAAAACTGGACAAAAGACCGATATGTTTAAGGAGCCCCTAGTTCATTAAACCGCTCCCTTTCCCCCCCCCCCCCCCCCTCTTTGATGACCCCAGCATTTCACAAAAGAAACTTTCCGAAATCATTGCATACCTCATAAACGACCCCTGAAACACGCAGTTCTTACAACCGCCGCCGAATAATTCAATTGGCGGGAATTTGAAACTGTTTGATTTTTCTAAGCGTAGCACTTAAGGCAACCTGAAGTAACCTCACACTTATTCGACCCAAACCACCTGATGCTTGCAACCTACCGTTCTCGTTCGAAAATTTCGAGCTTAAACCAGAGAATTTCATTTGCTGGACCTCTGTCTGTACAGTGCGGAGTTGCAGGACGCATTCGGCCACGGTTGACGTCATGGAGTGAACGGTTACTTTACTGCGGAGTCAGTTTTGCAGTTTCGCACAAACTCTTGACGAGGCTTCCTGGCTGCTATGAATTTCAGGATGACCCGACCTCGATCCATCCATAGTCGTACTCAACAGCCAGAGTTGTCGGATATATTCAATTACGTGAACGGTTAGCAAAATTTTGAGGCGGTGAAAGCTGGCGGATTTTAAGGGTCGCTAAGGTTATGTATAGAAATCGCAACTCCCATCGACCTCCTCGAAGGAAATAGAACTTTTAAAATGGCCTAACAAGCCTCTGAGCCAAGTTTGCAAAGAGAATTTACCGTGGGTTCGAAAATTTTCGATTTTCGAATAGCATCGTCAGAATCTGTGATACTTCACTCATTAACAGTGATCACGGTAATTTCCCGCTGCAAAATTCAGCATATAACAATATGAAATTCCAGAAGCGTAAAGTGTATTGTCCTATTTTAAATGCTATAAAACTGTGGTCGACCGAAACGCCGATCGATAGTTTTGCGGTCAAATTTGGAATTTACCATTTTGCCTAAGAATACATCCTTTTCTATGATATCAAGTAAGTGCCATCCCATTTAACAATAATTTCTGTTGTTCTATTTTGCGATACTGTACTCATGTTTGGTCGCTGTTTGTAAAAAAAAAAAAGATATCGAGATAACTGAGCAAGTTCAAAGGCGCTTCACTAGCCGATTTTTAGAAAAGTATTTCGTGGAACATTCCAACCCAATTATGAGCGATTGCTTCGTGTCTTTGAATGAAAACCTTTGTGGTATCGCAGAGTTTAGTTCGATTTACACAAATGTTCTAAGGTCGTTAGAGGTTTTCCAATGACTGGATCCGGAACTTTATAAAGTTTGCATTACGTCCAAGGCTACACCCTCTCCAAATTGAAAGCAACTGATACGCTCAATTCATGTATTGTTCCGTTTCGGATTCATTTACTACGTCATTCAGGTTATGATCGGCAATCTGTCGTATTTTACGCGCCACCTAGAGAGCAATGCGATCTGTGTACGATTTCCGCTGCTCAGCGACTGTAACTTAATTTTGCTTACTTTAATTTTGCATTTCAATATATGCACTCCCTTCCATTTCCATTGCTTATGATTTCTGCCACCCTTCTTTTCCTGGAAGGGGAGGGAGGCTAAACATAAATTCCTCTCGGAAGATATGCAAAATTTTATTGTTAGTCTTTTTTACTAGAGGTTAACTTAGAATCGTTATGTGCATATTGGTGTGATTCGTTTTTTTTCCACCCTCATTGTTTCCATTTTTTTTTTTCTCACATTTCTGGTTGTTGTTATTCACAAGGGTCTCTTTAGTGCTTCGCTTGCTTCCTCCATTCTTCGTATTGCTGCCCTTGCCCTATTTATTCTCCCTTTTGCTTCCCTTGCTCTCTTTGTTGCTACGTTTATTTCGTCCGTTCTCTTTATTGCTTCGTTTGCTGCCTTCACTTCCCTTATTGTTTTGCTTGCCCTCTTTGTTTTCTCTGTTGCTTTGTGTGTTTTTCTTATTCTCTTTGATGCTCTTCTTGCTCCCTTCCTCCTCTCTAACGCTTTCTTTGGTTACTCTTCTTTCCTGACTGCCTTTAAGTGCACTACTTTTTTTCTTCTCCTTTTCTGCAGCCTTCTCCCTTTTCTTTCTTTTCTCCTTGCTTTCCTCATTGGTCTCGTCTATATTGGTCTGGAAAAAATGCTCTATTCGAAACTTTCAATCAATAGACTTTTCTGGTTTGGTTCTATGATTCAAAAATAAAAATAAAAAACATAAACGTGAAGGTATGTTGATAATACTTTATGTTTTATCTTAAAGTATTATTAATGAAAATGAACAGTTTGATAGTAAGGCATCCGTTCGATTTCAGAACCTGTGGATTAACATCCTGGAAATATCAGTGAGTCTCTTTGAGGATCACTGAAGATGAGGGGGGATTACACCTGGAACGGATGTGGCAGAATGTGCACAGTTAGCAGCAAACTATAGAAAAACTCGGTGATCACCACAAACGTTGCTATCATAAAAAAGTGATCCTTTAAAAAACACCAAAACGAAATTTTTATTTCTGCAATATGTTTTCTTCGCATTGATTGCGTTCCGAGATGGGTTTTCATACGAATTTTTCCACTGAATAATTTTTTTTAAGAAAATTCAGCCATCAAAGACGATGAATTTTGTTTGAAAATCGAATTTTTTAAACGGTTCTCGATTTCCTTCGAAGAAAAAAATCATTTTACTTTTCAAGGACTTCCTAGAAAAAAGGTCAATGGTCGAAGGTTCCAAATTCTATTCTTAGTCACACCTGCCAACACCGTTTTGCTAATTTTGGTTTGCATATATTGATTGAATGATGCGTTAAACGTTTGAAAATAACTCACAAATCTGCCCATACTGATGAGAAATGTTTGTCCTTGTTTACATGCTACCACTATGTATAAGAATGGTGTGTTTATGTTTATATCGTACTGTATATCTGCAAATTTTATGTCAGCGCTAATATTTTAAAAGAACGAAAGAGCTAATAATAATGTTCCTTAATACCGGACAATCCATATTTGGCAAATTTCTGTATGTTCATTGTTTTGGAAAGGGTTTGTGGCCTCACACACAACCCTACCTGCCAAGTTTTCGCGCTCCTTGTATGCCACTTTTTGAGGTTTAAAGGCTAAAATTCCCCTATTCGTACCTTCCCGGAGAGTACCTCATAGTAAAAACAAACCTTTTTTGGATTCTTCAACTTAGACCCGCTACTTATCTACCTGAATACCGAAAACTTTAACTGGTTAATCTGTAGCTCTGAAAGGAAGCATTTGCCACCCAAGTGATACGTATAACGAAAATCATACTTTCTCCCGTATAGGAAAAAAAGCAGCATATAGATGTCTCTACATGCCCAAATGTATATTTTTTCTCCTTTTCTTTTCTCGTTTTTCTCTCTTCCATAAACCCTTCCCCTATGGCTTGGACATCTTTTCAAAAACACAGCTGCCTGTTTTCACCTTTGTAAGGCAAGATAAACATGCTTAATGGCAACGAAAAAGTATCCTGTTTGCTTCCTATCCCCTCCCTCCAAGTATCGCCACGAACAGCCATCTGTATGCATTCACATCCCCCCCCCCCGCATTGTACTACACACTCACTTACTGTCGCATCGCAGAGTATAGAATCCAGCGTTGTTCACATCCTATATTCCTCTACTAGAATTTGTAGTATTTTCTCATAATTATTAGATCTAGCAGCCATCGTAAACATCAAATATCTTTCAGAAATAACGATATGGCCAACAACTTCGATGAAGCCATCATTTCTTTCAAAAAATGACACCATTCCGTACAACGATCATTAAAAGCAAACCATTTAGCTGCACCTCACATGGTTTATAACGAGAATGATTATTTGGAGCTTCGTCGAATTCCAGATGAATTGACTCGTCTTGTTTCTCGCGAGGTATTGGAGTCGTCTTTGTTGCACGCCTTAGTGTTTCAACTATAAATAATAATTGGTGATAATTTAGTAACACAATTAACCTAACAACCATCCATTCGTTATGACTGATTATGCTCAATATTAATCGACAATCACCCCTTTGACCACTCAATGACCATAATATTGCATTTGTTTACGCTATATGAGAAATGATCTATACTGATAATATGCCACATATATGGATATCAATATGATCGTCTCAAAATTGATGGCCACCTAAGGAAAAGACAAACAGCAATAAGTACCGAGCCATGTAACAGTTTCTTATACGAATATTTCTAATTCGATAGATCAAACTGCGATGATATGCAAATGGGGTAATAAAAAGGGCAGCGATAAAGTAAGTTTCACTTATTACGAATTAATTTGCATAAAAATACTTCGAATGTTTCATCCTATGCATTCAAATGATATAAGGATATACGATAATCTCTTACATATATGATAATCATACATAATCTCCTACACTGATGTGGCACTTTAAGAAAACATAAAAAATAAACATATTAGTGGAAGAAAACGAAAACCTTTCTTTGGGAATACATATTAAAAAATGCCTATGACTACTGCAATCCGAGATATAAAGCCTCATAAATTTTCTTAGAGATCAAAACAAACCCCTGCTCTACGATTTCAACTTATATGTCAATTACTCATATTAAACTTCAAATTAAAAAAAAAAAAAATCGAAAATAGCACAGAATAGCAATTAGTGCACTAAGACATCGTATGCTAGAAGAATTCGAACTTCAAAAAACTCAGTGTTCCATAATCAGGAAAGGGCTATTTCCTTGTTAGGTTCATCAGCGTTACAACAAAGAAACGGCTGTCAAGAAATCAAAAAAACAAGAAAAAAAAAACTAGGCGAGTCTCTTTCATATATCGTTGCCAACTTCAATCATTCCATAACGCTTTTTCATTTCTAATGAAATATTGAGAATATCAGTAATAACTCGGTTAAAGCATTGAAAACTGTGAAATATCGCATTTTAATATGCAAATATTGTTGATATATCGATGGATATGCAAAGATATATGCTCATAAAAACAAATAGTATCACCACAACGCATTTTATGAAGCAAATTTACTAAAGTATATGTAAATTAGCGATATTCTTGATTAAATTAACGTTCATATACGTATACAAGGAAAATGTTTTATTAATAGACGTACGTATTTTCCTACAGTGCTGATAATATTGTATATAATAGACCTAATAATTAGTGAAAAAAAAAACGAACGATTATTATCATTGTTGTTTGCGGCATTGTCATCCACCTGAAATAAATCAATTACTCAATCATTTAGCGGCACAGAAATATGAAAGAGCTGAAAACAATCCTATTCTACTTAGCGAATGACTTTTTCATACAATATTTGATAGACTCCCACTTAGTGACAACGCGACTGCAATCGATGCGCAGATAAGAATAAAGTGAACTCCGGAGTCTCTTCAATGAATCAAATTTGAAGGCTGCTTAGTAATAATTGATGTTGTACGCATAGAGCATTCTTATTAGCTATTTCAGCAGTAAAAATAGTCTGATTATCTATCATTGATATCGTTGTAAAATTATTTAAATTGAACTAGATATCGTTGCAATATATATGAAAGATTTGTGAGTAAGTTCTTATCCATCCAAATCTATTTCTGTTGAACTTACTATTGATGTTTCTCTTTTTTCATTGCTGCACTTTTGCCTAAGTGGATGCTTTCATATGGCTTTAAGAGGATAAGCTAAATTTTTTAGCTTCTATTTGATCTGATGCTAGAACAAAATATGTCAACTTGTTATCATTGCCAAAACACTAAAGAGAACATTTACGGCGAATAATAGAAAGATAAGTTTCCAAAAAAATGAAGACTCAAACATAAAACTATACTATCAAAATTGTTGCAATCAAATAATCCCACCTGAACATCTTCCACGATGAAATCCACACCAGCCGTCTGCCTTCTATCCGAGTGAGGAGTTCCCGTGTGCTCGTTTGCAGCGCTGCTCCCCTAAACATAAACGTACTCTATAGGTTTCGTCGACATACCGAATACACCAGGTTATACCATACCTAAGTAAGGTGACATTTTCTTGGCTGCATTGTTATTGCAGCGCTTATTGATTAGTTGGCAGAGTGGGATCCTGTAGATAATAAGCTCTTATTGCCAGCACTCTCTATAGAATTTCAGAAATACAGTTGTTAGATGCTCTTTTAACATAACTCCAAGGAAGTATATGGCTGGGCCGATTTTATATACAAAAATGAATGAAACATCGATTGGCTTTTGTTGCTCAATTGCGTTCATGGATCCCCCGAGTTCCGGATCCCACAATTAAAGATTACAAAGAGCTTTTTGGCTGGATAGTGAGATCAAGCATTGGGGCGTGAGTGGGGTGCAGCATCCTCAGAAAGACGGTGCTCTTGATAGTGAGGCTTGGAGACACCAAACCGGGCCTCGAAAACGCGATGTAACGCTAATGCATACATCTCTTGAAGGCTTCTATATACAAATATATGTACCTGCACATTAAAATATGTATCTATAAATAGAACATATATATATATATATATATATATAAAACGAATATGCAAACTTATGTAACTTTAGCATGAATGTTACGTGCACATATAAACATACACCTATACCTGTGGTTTATGAGTGTGTGTTCGTATATGCCGTCACTTTGCTTAGATATGCCACTTTCAAGAAAATCCACTTTCATGTGAAACTATGAAGTTGACTCTCAACGAAAAATTATATGTCACGCTTGGAATTGATACTTGGCAGTTGGTTATATCACCTCTACAATGAAATAATAAAACATTTTCAACCGATCACCTGATTATCCGCTATGCCATTACTGCTTTCTGTATGAGCTTCACTTTGCGTTTTCCCGATACTCGCTTCACGTGACCCTTTTATCGATTGGCTTTCCACTTCTTCAGCTTGTGTGTCCACTGTTCGTTTTGATGTAGTCGCTAGTTGCTTAGTAGAGCGTTGCGTTGAGGCCATCTCATTCTCTATCTCTTGATTCAGAGGTTTCCTTATAGGACGCGATGAACGATTAGAGCGACGAGAATGGCGTGAGGGACGATTAGACCGACGAGAATGGCGTGAGGAACGATCAGATCGACGAGAATGGCGTGCGGAGCGATGGGAACGAGAAATATGGGTGGCCGATTGCGGTGGCGCGGTTTGAGGCCGTTTAGGTTGTGAAGGAGGTGGTGGTGCGACTTGACGAGGACGGTATGATGCACTATCGGGTTGCGTAACACAAAGAACCACCGACGATGCACGTTCTTCATCGTTTATATTCTGTGTAGTTGTAGTTCGAGGCCCAACTTTCTGTAATGGCGCGATGTTTGCCTCGTTCGCCAAATCGCCAATTCGCCAACTGAAATTCTTAGAATGTTGACAGCACACTGTCACAATTTCAAATCGATAATGCAATAACCGATAATGACGATCGCTTTTTATACTTTAAAAAATACAGATACTTCCCTCATGGCTCTGAAATGATCGCAAAGATTTTTAACCTGAAATGAAGTGGTGCATTCTCGCTTCTTAAATAAAAGTGTTTTAGGAGAATCGCCTGAAAACTGCCTCTACGTAACTTAGAACATAACACACTTCATTCGCCTAAACACTCCCGACTCAATTCGCTTGCCAACTTACATCAGAAATTTTTATCGCAACGTTCAATTCAATCAGAAAATTTCCAGTTCATGTCTTATCTAATGAAAGCGTTGAAATAAACCGATTATTTCAGTTGCTTATTTAAATGTTTCTTTACAGCGTTATACTTGCCTAAAAAATTGCGTCAAAATTCGGTTAGGATTGATCCAGCCTTACCCCTTCCTCAACAAAAAAATTCATGTAATCTTTGACTCTCCAAATGAGAAAATTTCGAGGGATAAAAGCTATTCTCCAAAGAATGCACTTATCATTATCTGCGAAATGTTTGTGAGTGGAAAAAAAATGATCAGTTGGTCATTCATTTAAAAAAATCACATAAAATGACCTGAACGGAAATAACGCATTCAAAGGGTTGCTTTGATACGATCCAGTATCCGACTGTTAAAGTGGTGAATTTTTAAAACACATTCTAACCTAATATAGGCTTCTTCAATCTAAACTCTCACATGTACGAACCCAAATACAATGCTATATGTAATTTCACCTATCTGCTTTCTTAAAAGTAAAAAATCCCACTTATGGATCAACTAAATGCAACTAATAATCTTCGATCAATATCAAAGTTATGGAAAAACAAGAAGCTGAAGTTACTACTCGTACCATATGCGATACATTAATCAAAGATTTTGCAGAACTCCTCTTTTTAAAGTTCCTATCGGCATAAATTCTTGGAGAATATTATTTGTATAATAGGAAAAAAATCTTTTAAAAAACTGGATTTTGCTCAAATTTAGCTTCGAATCTTTATCATATCTGATATTCTGATTGTGCGCATCTAGGTCTCCGACAGAACATAAATCTAATCACTTCGAATTAATACGCTTACGATATACTTGTAGATCAATCAGTCTATACTTCAACAATACGAAAACTGGACAAGTGAACAATGAACCTAAACATTTGAGATGCCCAAATGGGGAATCTTTAACTGCCACCTATGATATGATGACGCTTACATCATATAACGGACGAATATCTCTCGGAGAGTGATTACCAATCTCCCATACAGTGGCATTTACCTGTATTATGAGGAGACAAGAAAGCAACGCTAGATTGAACGAATTCAGATTCTTATAACCTCTGGATATGTCAGAAACTCATTCCAATGCATCGCAGCATTAAAGTTAAAATATCTGAAGGTGTCGACTTGACCTCTCGGATTCTAAACGGATCAACGAAGACCTTTAGTTGATGACCGAGGACGACGTCCTCCAATTTGATTCCCACAATCGGGCAGACATTACAATATTGAGTTTAATGACAAATGTTTTCTAAAAGGTAAAACGTCAAATCCCTCAATATGAATGAATTCTGCAATAAAAATTGAACATTTGTGAAAACATACGTTGAGTTTAACGTCTGTGCACGTTGTGATGCAGTGCGTTTCATTTTAGTAGGTTCATTTCTCAACAGATCTCCTCCTCCCTCGGTAATCGTCCTTGTGTTGTTTTCACGCCCACCAAATGCATCGCCATTCTCCTCCTTCAAAGCATATTAAAAAATTATTACAACTTTCGGCATTAAATAAATTGCAATTGACGTAAATTTTTCGTTTTAGCACCGTCTTTAGGAATATGAAAATTTAGTGGCACTGATGGGAGGCGTAATCACAGAAAAGATATTCCCTAAACTACTCATCAATCGAGTTGCCGATCATTAATACATTGCCTACAAACGACCCACTCTTAGATCACCATACTTCGAGTTCACGATGAAGATGGGGCAAAAAAAATTCGCGCAATCGACGACTGATGCCCAATTGGGTGGAAGTGATCTTCACTTAAATTTCGTCGACTACGATCCTTACTACAGGCAACGAAGTACTTCTGTGAAAATTCTCTTAATCTAGAGCTTACTATTATAAAACCAATTGTATGCGATCGCAAAGCAATCGAATGACGACATTTTGAGACAGCCGATTTCCCGCCAGAATAAACAGAAATCCCGGGCAATTAGACGTTGGGAACGACCTGAACGGTCCGCTTTGATTCCCGAAGTTACACAGAAATTAATAAACATGAGAGAGTAATGATTTCATAATTGTGGTTGTTACTATGACTGAATGGCATACATATTTGATTTAGAAAGCTGTCGATTTGAGTCCTTCTTTTTGCATGTTCGTTACTCAAGAGGCTTTTTTTATTAAAAACTTTATGATTTATTTTAATTCACGCTCTGGTCAATAATACTTCATTCGTGTAAGTAACAATCAACAAATGTGCATTGTTCATTAGTACTTGAGTTCTACAAATGTATACGATTTTTGTCGGTTATTCGGAATTTTTCAACTCTATATCGACTATGAATCAGTTCAATTTACACCTCTAAAATAAGAGCTTGATTGTTACCAAACAGAAGCGCCATGCAAAGTGTGGGACCCACAAGTCAATGTGCATATTTGCCAAAATGGTGGACTTCCTGTGCTCAATTATCTGGGCGCTAAAAACTGCCGACATAAACTTCCGGAGTGGAAACGATGGTGCCAAAATTTCATGGGTCTTGGGATGGTTACCGCCGATTGGAATCATCGAATTCGCCCTGTGATTACAGCAAGTGGGTGGCTGTTGCATTTCGACGAGGACGGCTTAACAATCATGCTTCTTAAAAACAGAAAAACCTGGAGAGTCGGTTGAAATCGGCAAATGAAGCTTCTCTCAAATATGGACAAACATATGCAAATAAAATCTGGTCTCATCTTCTAAAAATCGAGTACTACCCATCCAAAATTTTCTTTTAAAAACAACGACCATTAATTACAAAAAAGCAGAGGTAATCGGAATAAAGAAGCATCCGAAATAGAAATGATATTGAGAACATACCTCAATGATGCCCAGGAGAATCTTGGATTTTGATTCGCCAGTTTGCCCCGGTCGTGTTATGATTGCCACTTTAGCACTTGCCTTATTTATTCGCACAGTTGCCGGATGAGGCTCATCTTTTTGTGCTGGAAATAAATAGAAAATAAGCTTCAATATAGAACGACATAACGAAAGATCCGTACCCCTCGATTTGGATCTCGTTTCATAAAATTTCCTCTCTTCATTCGTTTCCCCCACTTTCCTTCTCATCTCCCATTTCTGGCAATTTTTTCTTTCACAAATAATGAACATCTAAGGACTTTATGTTTTTTTGCACACAGCATAAATCAACTGCGGATGAAACTATACGCTCACCCATCCTTATCCTTTAAAAATATGTAAGCGAAGAATTTAGCGATGAATTTGGACCCTTTTCGTTTTAATTTTTATCATAACAATTCAAAGATATATTGTCTTCACAATATGATTGCCTTCTGTCAAGAACTGCATTGATTTACGATTATCTCAAAGTATCAAGTTTCGAGTGTGCAATTTTTCCAGTTTCATAGCCTCAAAGCCTGCGATGTCACTCCCCTTTATAGCGTTTAGAAGAACGACAAATTGTGCACTGCGTGCATAACTCAGCTGAAATTGTCCCGCTTGCCTAGTTCCTCCACTATCACTCACAGTATAGGGGCACAATGCCTCATCCTAATGAATGAAAAGTAGAGCAGAAAATTAATTCGAACAAATACTATCACCATTATAAATTCCAATCGACCATCACAGCGCAGTGGAGAGTAGTGCAAGCAATAAATAATGGATACTAGTGAAGTTCGGGTACCACCGGGTACCATTGTGGTGACAATGATGAAGCGTAATCAAAACAAAACAAATACCTAAGCGTTATCCACTGAAAAAAGGCAACCTTCTAGATTACTAAGCATATTGTATCTACACATTCGGAAACGCAACTACATGACACCCACCCACTCAATTTTCACCCAAATTTCGGGTGGCACCATCCGCAAATGCAATAATGATATGGCATAAACCTGCAAGGACTTCTCTGTAATGAATTATTCAAATATGCGTTAGCAATCTATTACAGCTAAGAAAAGTCACTATCACAAAAAAAAAAAATAGGACGAACTTATATCATCAGCTGGTGTCTTCGGATGTAGACTCTTTTCCACTTGTGGAGATTTCTTTTCTGGTTGTCCAGCTCGTAACTTAAATTAGCGAATATTTTAGAACTTCAATGATGGTAGCATAAAAATTTACTTTCAAATATTCCCATTTTGATTTGCAAGAAAAGAAAAAAGAATAGACCTAATTCTTATTCAACCCAAAGTATGGACAGAATGGCGATTTTAGATTAAAGAAAGGAATGTCCACATCGTTTCCCCATTGACCACATATTGACCATTAGCTTCTATGCGTCATAGAATATTGTTCGAAACAACTCACCGAGAATTTCGTTTTATGATAATGATCCCATAGTGGAAATGTATACGTTGCACCGAAATATTTTGGTTCACCGATGATCTTTGAGAATTCGGCCTTTTGCGCCGAGAAAATACGCCACGCTTGTGGAAATGGTGATGGTCGATGGAATAATCCGGTTGGCTTATCGAATGCTGGTCGAAGACTGAGAGGGGAAACAATTGTGAACTGTGGTATTAGCAACTGCAAGAGAATCACGATCAGCTAACGTTTGCCTCACTGCACGGATATAAACGTTAGTTAAGAGTGGTAATAATAACGATAGTATAACAATCAATTCCACTATTGAAATACCACACATCGATCCGATTGTACATTTATACTGCAAATATAATACTGCATCCAGAAATGTACCTGTGCTATACTGTGCCAATTGGGCTATACTTGTGCCTGAACTCCAATTATTTATTTACATTTACATATTAGTGTAATTATTTACATATTCTAGAACATACATAAAGTGCATAAACAATATATTTGAGATGGATGGTCCCCATACTTCGTAACAGTCTTTTCCCATTAAGCCTTATTAAGCCTCTTAGTGGATTAGTAAAGCAACTCCATCGATTTCATTCCCTTATGCGCTCTACTAATAGATTTTTTTAAAACTAAAAATCCTTTTGACAGTTCAAATTTTTTTTTCGAGGGAGAGAGAGAAAAGAAAAATTCCGCTTAAAAATCGATGGAGTTCATTGTGCCAAAAAATAAGAGAGCTAACTTTGTGTTGTTCGACATCCTTTGGAAGTTCATCGATACAATGTTGTACGTATTCACTATTGATCTCTTTCATGAATTCTTTGGAAAATTCATGTTTTGTTGGTTGAAAAATATACCTAAATAAAATATGCGAAGTAATATAATGAAAAATGAAACAAATTCACTTCATTTGATGAATTTCAAAATTCCGAAATTCCAATATTTTTCATAAAATATTTTCTAAATGAGAGGAAATTTTATATGGATGTTGCTTATCAAATCAAAGAAAAAATTAAAGCTTTTAAAAAATTATTCTCGATGGACTAACATTTTAAGAAAAGGATCTTCGGAAACAAGTTCCACCACACGAACGCCCCGATTCGTTAAACATGTTCGAAAAAATCCTTCGCACAAATAAGCATCCACCTATAATATAGCAGCAATTTTTTGCCGGCAACACAGCACCTCTAATAATATTGCTTTATAGGAAAGTCATAAGAAAATATATCAATGTTCTTATAATTTACCATTTCATATATAAATTTCATGCCTTACCTGATCAACTCTATGCATTATCCCATAAAATGTAAAATAACAATTGCTACCAGGTTCGTCAGATTTTCCTAAAAATACAGGATTCACTCTTATCTTTTTCCTTTTTCCTCTATTCATGCAAGGCATTAGGGATCGCATAGAATGTTAACAGATGTCACCCTTTCCCTCCCCACTCCCTTTCATCTCCTGCCTGAACATAAGCAGGCGTTATGTAGTTTAACGTGGTTTTACAACATCTCTAAGACATCATCTGCCTACAGTAACATCACTGTCTGCAACGACATCACCTGTCTATAATGACATCATCTGCCTACAATTACATCACCCGTCTACAACTCCCCACTCCCTTTCATCTCCTGCCTGAACATAAGCAGGCGTTATGTAGTTTAACGTGGTTTTACAACATCTCTAAGACATCATCTGCCTACAGTAACATCACTGTCTGCAACGACATCACCTGTCTATAATGACATCATCTGCCTACAATTACATCACCCGTCTACAACGACATCACTTGTCCATAGAAAGTCTCCACTTCAGTATATCCACTTTCCTGTTCTTAAATATCCTATTGACGTCGCGTTCTCATCTCGATTTGTTCTTCGCGAGATATTCCTACACTACCACCTATCAAAGACACCATTCAACGGTGATGGCACTACGATACGGTGTGTTGCGTTACACCTCAGTGCTACAATATTTCACTGCTGCTATCTTTTGCAATAGTATTCGCATAGAACCAAAGAAAATATCTTTTACTTCGATCGCTTATTTCGTTCATAACAACACAAATGCATAATCGGTGATTGGCACCATTCATGTGGAGAATTAACTTGTATACTTAGTGCTTAGTTAAATGTGTTTGCGAATCGAAGTTTTTCTATCAGATCGAATCCATAATTTTACCACTAAATTTTTTCCAACTGCTACCAAACCTACAAAAGAAGATGCTTCCCTCCTTATATTTGAAAAGAAACGATGAAGAAAAAACATTCACTTACCACGGAGCGAAACTGAGGATGTCGGGTGTAACTTTCATAGAAATTAGCAAGTTTGACCTCAACCGAGGCAGGTGGATGCCAATAAAATGTTCCATCAAATGTTGTGACAAGGGTAAGACGAGTACGCCAATTAGGTGCTAGATCATGACGAATCGCATATTTGACTTTTCCTTTTGTTGCCTTCTGAAAATTTCTTCTCCTTCAGATGCATTTCAATGATTTATGTTGACGATAAACAAAAAATAGCCAATCACTTCGATTGGGTTCTGCATAATAGGTGTTGAAGTGCAGTAACAACGGAGAATCTGTCTATTGTAGCATATAATTCCCAATCAGCATAATTGGGAACTGTTCCTCAAATTTCAGAATGCCCTTCATAAAAATTGTGAGGACATTTCTCAATGATAGAATCTAGAATTTTGAATTTACCGCTTGAATGCGATTTTTACCACTAAAGTTATCTTTCCTCTCAAAAATCTCAAATATACATCCTATCTAAACTGCGCCACAAAGATCAAGAATTCATTCCCTACCCATACAAAAATCCTCGACAAGCCCATAGCTTTCCGATCCGAAATATTAGCTAAGAAATTTGCTCTCATTGACGGAAAATAATGTTGTAAGCAAACCATTAAGTCGTTTTCCATCAAAGCAACGGTCGTATTCCCATCTGGATTCATCGCAAAACAAACCGCATTTACCACTCTTTTCTTCTCGATTTCTTCATCGGATTCGGTCTTCTGTTCTTTTCTCTTTAAATGCACAACATTATCAATAATATAAGGCCTATTTATCAAAAGAACGGCAATGTTCATTCATAGGCGTTGCTGTAACTTCCTCTTAACCCCTCCTTCCCCTTCAAAGCAAGTGGTCAATCCTTCTATTAAGTTATCCCCTTTCACAGCCAAAGCAATATATTTAAATTTTTTATTTAAAGAGAAGGAATATCTCTTATATTTATATTTAAAAGAGAAGGAATATCTCTACCTTTTCTTTTCACTAATTCCTTTGTAACGCTTTCCGATTCTTCATAATATGCTGACTACAATCATAAAAACATAATTATGTTTCAAATAAGAACAAGTTGTGATAAGCTGTCAATTACGGGTTGAATGGGAGAACGCTCATTTAGCTTCGCTTAGAAGGAATATGGTCAATTTATTATTTATAGACAGTCGTAAGGTCAACTGTCTTCTAAGACTTTAACCCTTCCTTCCATTTTTAAAGACAATTCTAATTGATGGCCAAATGTTGCACCAATGGGGGTACTTCTATGTGTCACCATATGAACTACTAAGCAATTGTTCTCACACTAACAAAAGCAACCAAACATACACATAATCCGTTTTATTTCGTTCAAAGAATGTTGTAGATAGTACCACACAATAGGATGCTCCACAACGCACGACAAACAAGGAAGATGACGAGGGATTTCTTGCAATTAGATAACGTAGTAAGAAATCTGAGGATCCAGCAGGATAGTTCATGAAACCTTATCGCAGCAAGTCTCAAGTCTCTCTAACAATCCCCTCTCCCTCCCTCCGCCCAACCGTCCTTGCGATTTATCCTCTCAGGACCATTTGCTGTAAGTCTTTTTTAGTTTCAACGGTGTTGTTCTAAAAAAAAAGTTTAAGGAAACCTTTTCCATATAGCGTTCGTCGACCATTTTTAGCAGTGGCTCATTGTATGGAATAATATGGCTATCCTCGAAATAAATTCGGATCACTGCACAGCCAAGCGAATCAAAGAATGTATTGTAGAGATCATCTAACTCTTGTTGGATGTTCATACGCTTCGATATTATAAACCCACTCAACGCTGAAAGAGTTCAATGTATGATGGACATCAACTGGTTAAAAGGCATATAACTGCATCCTCAAAAGAAACCATCACCTGGGGAGTTTCTGGATACCCCTTGCAATGAAATTAGCTACTTCTGCACAATTTTATAGGATCTAATATTAGTTCTGAAAATCTTCTCATAGCCTGATCCGTTTTGCCTTGAATCAAAAACTTGGCAGTTATTTGCTCATTGCTTTCTCATCCGTTCACCCACCTGATTTCAACAAAGATATTACCGAATAGCATTACATTGTGAAATGTTATACAGTATTACTTGCTGGGAAATCAGATGAACGTTACCTGAGAAGAAATCAATTATGTTCAGCAGTTGCATTCATCTCGGTATGAGTGGGATTCTCTAATGGCACCCCTCAACAAGTCCTACAGTACTAGCTTATTCAGCGCTTCAGAAGGAATGGAAGTGTTGGCAAACAACAGAGAGGAGAAGGAAAAGACGGGAGAGAAGGCGAAAGATAGCAGTAGAAAATGGAGAAAATTTAATACTATTATAAACCGACGAAACCAATGTCGTCATTTCCATTTGTAAACTCGCTCTCTACCCTTAAAAAAAACCTCGATCGCTAAAAACCACCTAAATCGTTTGAACGAATGAAAGAAAGTCGATGTTCTATGCATAAGAATACAAAACTCCGACCGCTGTTATCCACCCCTTCTATATTCCTGTAGGAATCGATGATAATTCTCTGGACTCCCGACGGAATCATTCACGCCCAATTTTTCCGAAGTTGTGGTAGCCTTTAAGAGTCTAGCCCTTCCTACGCCCGGTATCTGTGACAAAGGAATAGTGGAAACGTGTCAAACATGACTGGTTGCGGTAGAAGCCTGGTAAAGAAAATATGCCACGGTTAGAACAGGCGAGCATAAGGCGGGATAGAACCATGCTCGAAGGGGGAGTGCAGCTCAGGACATGAAAAGATACACAATCGGGCAACGTTCGAAGAAAGATTCGCATTGAAAAAGGAAGAGTTTCATGTGCTCCCTGCAGAGGTACAATTCCACCAAATACACTTTCATCATTGGGCACTTGAAATATGAGGCATTTTAACCGGAGCATTTATCACTGGGAGCTCATTGCTCACAACAAATTTACTCCAACAGAACTGCACAAAGAGTGCCAACTTATCGCCACAGGTGAGCAAAAGTACCGTTACCTCATTACTATGGATAAACGGAAACAGTATCATTTAGGTTATAACGGTGAGATGATGATCAAACGACTAATGTTACGAATATAAATATGCAGAAATGGAAGGTAGTCAGTTAAACAGTTTAGCACCATCAAGGTTATTAATTAAAGCCACATAGGTGTGGCAAGCATTTTGGCACATCCTCCACATCATTCCCCTTAAGAAATGCTCGATTATACGCATTTTGTCTTAAACATTCCTGCGCATATGTTTCAATGATGCAAAAATCCTGCTGTTACGAACACAGGAAACCCTTTCCGGGTGGGCAATCACGGAAGTGGTCTTAGGATCAATGCTACAACTTCCTTTCCTTTCTGGTTTTCTTTCTTCCTTCCGCTGTGACGCAGTCAGAGAATATAACCACGCCGCTGGTTACGGTAACATTTTTTTCTTTTCCGCCTTCTATCAAAAAATCGCCGGGAACAGGACACTACTATGTAGTTTTATAGTTAACCAACATAGCTTAATGTCCTTATCTGACAGTATTGCCATATTTAAACATTCATCCAAAAGCATACCTTGCGTAATAATGTCGGAGATTGCCTTCTCTGTTTTTCCACTAGCCAATAAGTGAAGTGCGCCAAAACCACGTAGTATTTGCAGTGGGCATAACGAAATATTGCTTTGCTCAGATGTATAGCGACATTTCTCCTAAAATTGAACTTCGTTCGATTCAGACCTCGGAAATTTGCATTCTAAATGAAAGCATCTACATGGCAAAGGAAAAGATCTGAGGTCAGACCCTTACAACAAAGGTCAGACCCTTTGTTATACACAACAACAGCAAGTGATGGACAAAAAAAACGAGGAGAAAATGGCCATCTCTACCATTCCAACTCCTATTTTTAAGCGATAAGTTCATACGTTCCTTTACACAATGAGCAATGAAGCAGTGGGATGAAAGCAACATGAACATTTGCCACTTAGGGTATCAGCTGCACTGTGAGCGACAAGAAATTTCTATAACATTAGTTTTCCACAACTCTTTGGCCTTGGCATGGATGACGAATACGAGGGGAAGCGGAAGGGTTGGTGGTGGGGGATGGGAAAGTTTAGATGGCAGTAAGCAGAGACAATATTCTTGTCACAGCAAAAAAATCCAACTCACCAGCTCTTCTGGAGTCATATAAGTAGTATTCAGTTTCTTCGAAGGTAACCTTTTCAGCAGTGTTACTCCAAAGTCAATTAGAGGCAGAAATTCCCAATTACCTGCAACTTTATTGTTGCATCATATATGCAAATTTATACTTTCATCTGCATAATTATCTACCTATGTACGTCTAGGCCTATGCATATTCTATATCGCAAACCAATGAACATGAATAACGTGAGGACGAATTTAACAACACTGAAAGATGTCATCGAAGACGAAAACAAAAAATAAAAAAATAAAACGAAATAGACTACATCTTGATTAATAAGACAATAATCGTTTAAAACACCGAAATATTGAACCACTTCCAAATATAGGCAGCGATCATCGCCTAGTTAGAGCGAAACTTAAGCCATGTGATAAACGTTTATGGGTTAGAGGCGAAGAAACAAAAGCACTGAAAAATTACTCGACGCATGTTTATGCAGATATGCATTGCAACAATCTCATTTAATAGAGAGTGAATCAACCGATCTATACAAATATTAGTACGAAATATTCAATCAGAGTTTACATATCAAAA
>QEWY01000927.1:412601-457299 GCA_006503575.1 Baylisascaris schroederi | reverse complement strand
AATGAGGAAAATGAAAGTACAAAACATATTTTCAAAGATGCATTAACGATAGAAATAACAACTAGTACAGATATTATACAGTATTTGTTTAGATTGTAAGAGGATATCAAATAACAAAGAAGAAGCAAATACACATTGAGCAGGTAATATTAAACAACAAAGTATCTTGCTACTCACTTGCAAATGTAGCTATTTTTAAATATGATAGTGCATCGTGCCAGTCGCTGCAAAATATTTTGGATCAAGTCCTAATGAAAAGGTACCGTATTTCCTTTCTATAGTCCCTGAGTTTATAATTTTCATGATTTTTAGGAAATAGACCTGCTGAGGATTGCCTTTTCTTTTGAAAAAAAGAAATCGCTTCGAGTTGTTCATAAATTTTAAAATTGATATATATTGCAGAAAAATGAATAACACACTGGCTGTATTCGACCTAGAGCGGTTTATATTTGAGAGAGGACCCTTAGAGGGGGCTAATATTTGAAGGAGGTTACCTTCATAAATTACACCTGTCCGACTAGACTACAGCGTTGCCAAAATTTGCAAACTGAGACAGGAATGGATATCCTCTCTAATCGTTCAGAGAATGATAGAAGGATATATTGAGAAGGTTGTTGAAATTTAGTGCAAACTTTTACTAATAATATTGGTAGAAAGACACTTTATACCGTTTACATAACAATACCCCCTCCTCATTCCTCTGAAATAATGCACTTTGCAGTTTTACTTAGTAGTAAGAAGTAATTACTGATAAGATTTTATAGCAGATTTGAAATTGTCTATATTTTCGCAAACAACTTTCTCTTCCTGAACGTTGAAAATTTTCATTCCCGAGAAAGAGTTCAAACAAATTCGATCTAACTTGACGTTTTCCAGTCATACCTCTATATTCATAACAAATAAACAAGTTCATCTACTCAGTAACGAGAAGGAGGGTCAATAAGATAGAGATGTGTCACGTTTCAGTACGTTTACGTTAACAATGCAAAGATAAGTAAACATAGGTGAATACAATTTAAAAGCGAAGTACTAGTTGGTGCTTTCCTATTTCTTCATATATCACCAGCAAATATAGCATCAACGATTATGGGTGCAGTTAATTGCGTTGCTATTGCATTGTTGACGACGATTATTCTAAATGTACATGCTGCACCACAATATCTATTTGGTACCACTAAACCAGGACTCTACAGTAATCCTCTCTCATCTACTGCTGGTTATTCTGGTGTATACCCATATACCGGTGGATATTATAGCAATTTGTATTCTATATACCTGTATCTATATCGAATGGGATATTACAGTCCGTATAGTTATGCCTCTTATGGCACGTATCCGTATGGTAGTGGATATAGCGGCATCTACATGTATCCATACAGATTAACCTATCGCAGCCCGTATAATTATGGCATCTATGGTTCCTATTCACCTTACAGTTTCCTCTTGGGATACGGTTACAACAGTGGCTTCGTTCCTTGTTACGGTCGCTAGATTCGCAGAATCAGTGATCAGTTTGCGTAATCATCACAACCAAGGTGAGCTATTAAAGACGACGCTCCACTCGAATGACCAGTTATTCATATTTTTGATTTATCTGTTGCTGTTCATATTGTGCTCTAGTTGCTGTTGATAAAATCTTATCCGATCTGGATGCTGCATAAATTTATAGAAAACACCTGAATACAATTGATTACCCGACGTCTTTGAGAAAAAAGGATTTATAGAACAAAAAGGTTTACAGGTGACAGGTGGATATTTTCTTTAAAAAACTACATTAACATAACAGCTCTCATATATATACATATATATACANTCACTGCGAAAACCAGGCTCCGCATCTTGAAAGCAATGACGACATAAGGCGAGATTTTTTGGAGAGTAAATCAGATATTCACAACCGAACGATAAACCCGAAAAAAGAAGGTCCAGGATGCAGCACCGATCCAACCTAGTCACAACACTTCTCGAACAAGCAAATCCAATCCTAGCCCAGCTCTGTTCCAACATTGCCAAAGCAACACCCGACACGCCTTCTCCTTACCTGCTTGAAAAGTTTTTCCCAAGGCCACGCAATATAACCAACCATACCGCCAATTCCATCCGTCGCCCGGCCGAAGCAGCACCCACCGACACTTCTAATCCCACCCAAACACCTACTATCCTGTTATCTAGGAACACCTCAGAGTAAAAGAATATCCGTCATCCTCAGCATCCAGGATCTCTATGACGTGGTACAACCGAGGAAAAAGTCAACAACATTTATTCAACAACACGCAACGAACAAGCACTGTATAAATGCCAATTTTTTACTTCTTGCTACCGGCTGCCTTTTCTTTGGGATCCTGCATGACGAGCGTCTGATAGCACTTGCCACAATAGTATCGGTTCTGATGGCTGGCCATGAAAACACCTCCACCACAAGTCGGTGACGAACACTCCTTCCTCAAGCGTGAGATTTTCCCGTTCTCATCTACCTAGAACATCAGCCACTTGAATCACAGTTAGAAACGGAACAAAAACCCTGTGTGGAAGAAAAGGGATAGGGAACAAATAAAGTAGCCGCCTTGTTTTCTCCTATTTGCAAGCATGAGTTCATTGTGAATTTCATCCTTTCAAAGCGAACATCAATAGAATCCGCAACGTACCTTCAAGTGGCTCAGAATTCCACGTTTAAAAACAATCACGATACTCTCAGAGGCCTGGACACCTTTGGAAAATAAGCTTCATCATTACCACACGAAGGCACCGAATTCAAATCCTTACGAATGAAAACTCTCGTGGCATTTCCATAAGCCGTCTTCATAACTTCAAAATATGGTGACGGAAAACTTCAATTCTGTAAGACGCAGTAAATAAGGAAACAATGGAAATACAGCAAAAACTCCACCTTATAGTATTTCAGGACAGCAAGCTTCACCTTCTTTCTCTTATGCTTATTCTTCTTCGGTGTTGTGTAGGTCTTCTTCTTTCGCTTTTTACCACCACCACGCAATCTAAACAATACCAACTTATCGAAAAACAATGCAAATACAGTATATAAATCAAATTCTTGGAAGTCAAATGCTCCAAATACCTCATATTATTTGAATGAAACCTTAACGACTACATAAAAATTTTTGTAAATTATTTAAAGTCAATATATCTTGCTCTCGGAGGTAAACTGTCTCCACGGAATTTCTTCAACGCCTGCCCAGCGGGTTCGCAACTAGACCGAACACAGACATGGACTTCATCTTTGATTTTCGAACATCAAATTAAGGTGGAAGCCTTCCTTTTTAAAACACAACACACTTGAAGCTCCCTTCCCAAGAAAAAAAAAGAAAAAACACTTCGTTTCAGTAAAATAACCCAACACAGCAATATTTTATTGAGATTGCTCGAAGTGAGGTATCCAACTAGTGCCAGTACACTGCCCCAAGCCTTCAAATACTATCGCTAAGGAGACCACTTAGAGGACAATGTTAGAGATCCAGAATCACGACCAACGAAGAACAAACCCTCGGCCTCATCTTCTTAGTGCCATTCAATGTTCGGCATGATCGCAAACGCTTCTATGCCACACTCTGTGAAAATTTAGGACAACAGCTTTAAATTCACAGGACTGAGATTTTGTTCGAGAGATCCTTAAATCTTCTACTGAACAAATAATAACGAATTTATGAGATCAAAGTACATGAAGTAGGCACACCACGTTGTCAGCAAACCTCTAAATCCACGAACCATACTATCCCCTTTTCCCGTAGAATAAAACGAATGAAAACTGATCGGATGGAAGCTTCACATGTTGCATGAAGAATATTTCCTGTTGTGTATAACCCCTCCCTCTTCAAAGAGGTTTTCAAATTTGTTTTTCGTTAGACAAAGAAAATAAAAATAAATAAATAAATAAAGTTCAAGTATGGTATACGCCTTTGTGGTTCAGTATTTAAATTTTCATCGCAGATTTCAGTGCACCAAAGCAAACAGAATTCATCATCACCACGATTGACGTATTCCAAGACCGAACAACAATAGCCTTGTTCCTTCCATTTGACAACCATGCAAAGGGTTCTTCTACAATCCTCTCATAAAAACCCAAAAAAAGATCTGGAATAAAGAAGGCAGTGCATAAGAATAAAAAATAAAAGCACCTGAGCACAAGATGAAGTGTCGACTCTTTCTGGATGTTGTAGTCAGAGAGTGTTCGTCCATCCTCCAACTGTTTACCTGCACCATTAGAATCTCAAATCAACGCAAAAGCCGGGTCCGTCCTCAAGTGCCAAGTTAACTCGACACTCTCGGGAATCAGCATAACAAACAGTTTGCCCTTTTTTTTAAGAAGTTATGGTAAATCGTTCAACTTTCAAAAACAACAATTCCGTGGATATCAATCCTCAGCTACCAGGAAATTAGACGACGACTTCAGCAATTTGAATGATACACTCCGCGGTGGTCTACATCGATGAGTAGCCGATGCAAAAAAATTAAAGTTTCTGGATCAAAACTGCTAATTTAAAAAAGAAAAAAGGTGAAGTTGCACTAATTCAAACACAAGGAGAGAGCAAAATCTAACCGGCGAAGATCAAGCGCTGCTGATCGGGAGGAATGCCCTCTTTGTCCTGAATCTTAGCCTTCACATTTTCAATAGTATCCGAAGCTTCAACTTCGAGGGTTATCGTCTTACCAGTTAGGGTTTTGATGAAGATTTGCATCTTCAAAGAACACAACCCACTGAAAAGTAAAAGTCTTTTCAACACATTCTCTAACCGACTAACTATGAGAGGTTTGCGTAAAACAAAACTAAACCAATGTTCCGAAAGACAAAAACTGCAATAGGATCATCCCAGATTTATGGGTCTTTTGAGGTGAAGGGTATATTGCCTCATCAATGATCAGTTGCTTCTTAAAAGTGCATATCCGCAAGGAGTATTGTGGTAGTGCATTCAGGAAATGCAAGAGTACATCCAGTGTCCACGTCCATACAGGTTAAGGCATCTTATGGATTACTGATGGCGAAAAAACCGGACAATTGATCCACAAATTCCTGGCTCACAATTGAGCCGCACTACGCGGAGTCACTTGTAGCAAGGCAATCGTCTGTGTTGCGCGGACGTTTGCTTTTTTTGCAAAAAAAAAAAACTTTTTCTGCTCCGTTTGCAATAAAAAATTGATATTTGTTTATTTCATTATAAGCTTTATGCGTTGTTTTAAAGGAAGACACCAATCACTTGTCGAACATTACGATGCTTGACATCCTACTCTAATCTTACTGAGAAAGCGCTCACAATTTAGATCGCATACCTGATGTTCTATTTCAATTCAAAAAAATCTTTTACAAATCATACTTAAAAAAAACTCTATTCAGGTGTTATATGAAATTTTCAAACTTCATTGTCTAGCTTTATCATAGTCAGTTCTAGGAAGTTGTGATGGAGCTGAACACAGGCCGACTTTGACATGACACTTGCGCCATTTGTCATTTATGCAACTCAGTTCACTTTTGCATCCGTCGTGCATGAAAGTGTTTTACATTTTAAAACATCACTGAAATAAATGTTTTATTGTCGCTCTCATCATTGGCAATCCATCCTTCTTCGACCTTCATATCATCTGTTCACCTCTCTTATCAGGTCGTCGTCCTCACCGCCTGTCCATTCCTCCGATTACCNATTTTGCTGGATTGAGCAAATTCATCTTGATTGAAAGGTGTACACACTGTCATCTCAGTAATACTAGTACAGGTATTATACAGGTATCGCAAAACCTTTAAAATATACATTCGGTTATATTTTATATATTACTGCTTTATAGATGATCAAAAATATAGAAAAATCCCATAATAATGAAATCACTCATATGTGTTTGCCGCATCGAATTCCCTCTTCAAAATTTTCTCCTTATATAATTATTAAAGCTTTATAAATCGTTCTATTCAAAATGTTCCGCATTTCATGAAAGGTACACTTCTATAATATAATATATTCCAGCAAGAATTAGTCCCACATCTGAGTATTTCTAACCTGAGGTCACATCTTGCCCTACTGTGCTATTCCATTGATAATGTTTTGTGCGGCAACTCAAAAAATATTAAGATTCCGACGAATTTTTGATGGTAACTTCACTGTTTTGCATTGAAGAAACTTTAATTTGCTGCTGGTTTGGAAATGGAATGTCTGGAATATTAAGCATGACCTCAGGCCAAAATATGAGAGCTGTACCTTTTGAGGTCATGAAACGCAACCACATTGCAAACTTCAATGAAAATGCTTTCGACTCTACTTAATAGCCTATTGTGATGCACTTAAAAGTTGTAATACCTAGACTTTCATCTGAAACAGCTTAAATATACTGTAATAATTACTTAAATAAATTTCTTCCTGTTCCATTTATCTATCACTTTTAGGTCCTGAGCAGAAAATAGCAAAAGAAAATGAGTGCCTGAAAATGGTACGGTACTAGTGACATAATCATCAAACAACACAAAAATTATGTTCAGATTACCTGTTCCAAAGTTTCAATATTACAAAATCATCAAATAAACTAATATAAAAGCTAAAACATTAATATAAGAATAAATTTTCAAAGATCACACCCAGCCAATAATCAAAATCGATATCGTTGAGAATTTTTCATCGATTAGTTATTTCCAACCGGTTGGTGCTATTATCTATTGTAAACCTGAGGTTGCGCTGATTAGAAAAAATAACTAAATACCAGTATATCGACGCAAATATACTTATTACACAACTCTTTTTAAAATAAGTACCCGTTATCCAAATTGCATATTTTTAAGCAGTGGTATTCTTCTTCAACATTCTACGCACACTTTAAATCTCATCTAATTGTCATATTATTGCGAAGTTTAGTGTATGGTAGGCATCGTAGTAGTATATTAGTATACGGTAGGCACCATACCAACATATTAGTGTACAGTAGGTACCGTAGCAATATTTCGTTGTTGTGATGTGGACGTTTTGCGTAATGAAGCGAAAATCCCGTTACGATCATGTGAACGACGACGTGCCCTAGTTTTTGATGAGCATCGAATTTGCTCATTTTGAGTACCATTCGATCGAGAATCCGCACTTTGTGCACGTTCTGCAATAATCACCATCCACCTTTAATTGATTCGTCAGGTATCGTCCACTTAATCGTTGAATGCCAATTAATTAGGCTGCCAATTTTTTGAGACCACTGTTTTAAAAATTTCCAATAACAGGTGTAAGTAATCAATTATTGGCAAAGGTCTGACAGGTAAGGCAGGTATCTTAGGCGCCACTTGAAGAGGACATAACTGAACTCATCCTGTCTGCTTATTGATGGTTATCGGTATCGATTTCGTTTTCTCCTCTTTTCCAGCAACCTTCTAGTGCTGAAAACTCTTTAGCACTTTGTTTTACACTTCTCACAAATCTATAAAAGTTTTTTTTTACTGAAATTATTGAAATATTAAAAAGAGTTTCAAATATTAAAGCATATATATATATTCCTCACTATTTATATGTTTTATAGTAGAGTCAAATATAAGAAATTAACCTCTACAAAGACGGTTTTCACTCTGTTCGACGTTCTCTTTCGTCTTCTGTATGGAACCGGTTCGATAAATCGATCTCGCTGTATCGTAGTCTGTATCACTACATTCTGCTTGTGCGATTGGTGCTTGTCGTTCAGGTTGTTGCTTAACTGTTACCCGTCCGTTCATAACCGCACCATTAGTACGTGACACTTCCGATGCCCTAAATGAGTACATCCAATTACCTATGATTAGGTGGATGAGTTGAATTACCTATTACTAGATAAAGGATTTTAGTAATCCATGCCTCAATTAGATGGGATCAACGTAATCTTTATCTCTTCTATTTATTGTCTTATTAATTGCTAGGTGAGGATTTTAATTTCATCCACCCGATCCAAAGAGAAAAGCTTTGGTTTTTTCGTTTATTATACTCTATATATAAGGAGGTCATCTTTGTACACTGTACAGATATCTATGTAAAAGAAAAACGCAAATATTAAACTTTAAAAAAATATTAAACATAAAAATATTAAACTTGAAAAGATATTAAACATAAAATATTAAACTAAAAAAAATATTAAACATAAAAATATTGAACTTAAAAATCGACGGTGATTATTTATGAGATTTTTTAATTTTATCCGCATTTATCTGCAATAGCTTCCTGTCACTTCCTTCGTCGATATATAGTCCCCCTCCCCCCTTTTCTTGAATATTCTCTTATTTATAAATTTCATATCACATCTCCCTCATCTATATATTACTCGCAATCAATCCTAATTTATATAATCAGTTCTTTTCCTTTCCGTTTTTTTTTTTCATTATCGATCGGGCATCACTAATTAAATGCAACTGACGTGAATGCTTTACGTCATTTCGATTATTATATATATATATATATTCTTAAATAAAATACCGGCTGGCACAACTTTTAGCTGTCACTATCATATCAATCGATAAAATGCAAATAATTTTGGATTAACTTCAAAAATAAACCTTGCATTAGGCGCTCGATCGTGTTGTATTCGTCTGATGTGTGTCTTCTTCGCGCTAATCATCTCATATAATTTACTACGATAATCCTCAACACTAAGTTGTATATGATCGGGTAATGGTAGAGTGACGTCATAGTTCAATGCCGGCTCATCGATTGGTGAGTGGAATTGAAAGACATACGGATGCACCAAACATTGATCCACATTTAGACGCTTATGAGGTGCAAATATTAAAAGCCTGAAATTATATCCATTCTATTGCTAGCTATTAAATGCGTTTATAAGATACGAATATTATCTGCTAAACTATTTAAATGTGCAATTTAATTGTATCGATCGATATGCAACAATGGCTTAGTGGATTAGATCGTTGCTCGGAAAGCAAAAGATATAAGATCTATTCATTAGCAAATCTCACCTATTTAATTTCTATTTCTTTTATCCTTTTGCAGCATAAAGCTTCTATGATATTTGTTCTTTGCATCAAATTTTTCATATATTCTCTTGTTAACTAGTTTTTTATAATTTCTTCTTTATATTATATGGTACTCGAAGTTATACATTTCTGAAGTTGGTGGAAACTACTACCCACCCGTAGATGTAATGCGACCCGCCATAGGTATTTCAGGTCGTACTTCTTGTTCTCTACTCATCTCTTCTTCTGCCATTCCGTCAGGGAGTTCAATCGTAAGCGAAATATTAGCGTTCCCTCTCCCCCCTCCCCCACCTCATTAGATGGATAACAGTAAGCACCAAAGTAGTAACCAAGTTACATAAAAGTCTTTAAACTAATAAAAAAACCAAATAATTGAATAAAAGGTTTTTGCGTTGGTAACTGAATAAAACTCTCGGATGGTGCAAATAACCACAAAACACACCACTTCAGACCTGACACACCAAAAAATTAGCGTTTATAAAAAGAAATGGCATTTCTCTCCTCTTTTTCTCCACCCTCCTTCCCCTTACCTCTCCCCAAAGTTTAAGGTTAGAATTCGTAAATGTTCAAAAGAAACTATAAAAAAGCGTAAAAACATCTTTTGAATTCTAGTCTAATGGACAAAAATTGCAAAAAATAGAAGCCCGGGGATTTTATTCATACAAGTGCGGTATGCAATTATTGGATATTAAACTTGAGCAACAATGATGCTAAACCGTGGTGCATACATATTAGTGTAATAGTCATATTAAAATGCTATCAACAGTCATCGAGGGAAATCACAAAAGAACCTGTTGACGAGATCGATTGCATATGGATTCGGATTCACGATGAATGTCTCCAGAGGTTTCCTTGGCCTTTGTGGCATTTTCTCGAGCACTGATGCTGCATAGTGTGATCCGATACTTTCGATATCAGCCTAAGTAATTGTTGTTTAGTAAGAATATTGCCACCTATACTATCCCAATTATACAGTATGAGTGAAAAATAAAAAAATTTTTTTTTCTAATAATTATGGAAAAAGTTTGAAAATATATTGCTTAGATATGCGGTGATTTATATATTTCACTTCATTTCACGTACAATAAAACAGCCTAGAATATTTTTTTAGAAACTTGCTATCGGTATACATAGAATATCCTTATCATTGATATTTTAATTGTAAAAGAAAAAAAAAAACTAAAAACAAAATTAAGCAAACCTTATTCGGTTTTGTAATAGTATTCATAATGCGCTCAATTTGATTTATAGTGGAGGTTCCCGGGAATAATGCCCTACCAAGTAACATCTCTCCAAGTATACAACCCAAACTCCACATATCGACACCTTTCGTATATCGTTTTGCGGCTAGTAATATCTCCGGTGAACGATACCAGCGGGTTGCCACATATTCCTGCAACGGAAATATAATATAAAATCTGGAAATATTACAGCATGAATGATATGATCTGTACTTGTTTACTGAATATGATTTAAACTTACTTCACTCTTTTTGAAATACTGGAGTGCAATATCTTCCTGTTTTCTTTCGCAATTAGTACTGATACGTAATAGTTATATTGCTTAATAGCATTGGCCAGCGATCCCTTCCCCTAATTTTTCAATGTTGAACGAAACATCCCAAATATGTAAGAGATTCCCTTCATGAGTTATTCTTATCTGAAATCACTTCCCCCTCCCCCCCCTCAACCAAAAAGAATAAACGGGGTCCAGCATATATACCCTGAACTCAGAAAACGTCGAATAGGTTGCATTATGAATGGGAGTGTTGAACCAATTTTGAAAGCCATAGTAAGGGGGTTGGTTGAATACATATTCGCAAGCAGATGACGATTAATTCACTCAGCGTGCATTCGTTGAGCGATAAAACATAAAATATAATCATTGAAGCATAAAGTACTTGCTTATTGCATTTATCCACAACGAAACAAATGAGCTGTAATATGAAATTGAAAATTTTTTTTTAGATTCTCATTTTTTCTCTTCGTATAAAAATTCATAAAAATTCATTCTTTAAAAAAATTTCTATTATTTACTCTAATTAAAGTGGGAATAAAATTTCACCGTTAATTCGGGCATATTCGTTCCTTCAGGATAATCCTCGAGTTGTGATAAGGATCTCGCTAATCCAAAATCGGCCAACTTCACTCGACAATCCGCATCCAACAGCACATTCGATGGTTTCAAATCTCTGCAAAATTTTTCTTTTTATTTCTTATTTCTTTTTTGCGAGGAGTGCTTTTTCTAAATTGGAATGAAAATCATATAAATACGAAAAATGGCACATTTTCGATCGCACAACAAGTGAACTTCACGATATCTTTACTCAATGAATGTGTGCTGATATTAAATAACGCAGTTAGAGTGATCAAAGATTGTTTCTTTTATTATGAATTACGGTAACGTTACGGTAACATTCTAAAATTTAGATCTTAATTATTCCATTATATCCACATGTTGAAAATTTTATATTTCAGCTAAAATTTCGTATTTTAAAATTCAGCATTAATTCAACATAGTCAACACTTCATATGACCAATGTTAGCCAATTATTGATTTTTGCGGGCGTCAAAATAACGGGGCGTTGTTAAGCGTTGATATCATCAAAATGCAGCCCCACATAACATAGTATCCACTAACGGCTGCCACGAAAGTACGGAGTTACGTCATTACACCGCTATTATATAACTCTACAATAATTTATCACAACACCCCCTTCATCTTCTTACCGTATAATTGCTACTATGTTATTCAGCGGGTTAATCTCTTGCACTTTTATTCTCTGAAAGGAATACATCCAGAAATCATATTTACATTACCGTAGAATAACATTTGAAGAAACGAATAAGTAGGTGAACTATTTATTGCCGTAAGTTATACTGTAATTATATTACGGTAAGTTAAATTGTAAAGTTATTATAGATAAAGAGATGTTATAGTAATTAGTTGAACATAGATCGTTGTTTTTGATTTTACATAGATATGATCAAATGTTTGAAATTGTACTTCACCTTGTCATTCAATTATAGTTTAAATGTTATGATTTTGTTTTCCAACTTTGCAACCTATCTTATCACTTATCACGATCGAAATTAACCTCATTCTTTTTCTATATTCATCGATCTGCCCAGAGTATGTATTTTATTGTTTATTGATGATAAAAGCTCCATTAATAAGCACTCATTTTGTAATAATACTTCAAATAATGAGTGTAATGAATAAGAAAATTGATAAGATGGAATGTAATTAGTGATAAAGACCTTAGATAACTGCAGAATATGCGGATGAGGCAACCTAAGATCTTCCACCTTTCAACAGTAGATAATTTCCTACAGTATATTTATGTCTGTATTCGAAATGATATAAAACAGCAAACATATAGTGGGAATATAGATGGACTCTAGCTTCTGATTATATGAAAGTGCATAATTATGCAATGTCCATAGAACTTTGTTTAGTGGACAATATGGTAAAGGTGGACAATATACTTAGTGGACAATATGGTAAAGGTGGACAATATGTTTAGTGGACAATGTGGTAAAGGTGGGCAATATACTTAATGGACAATATCGTAGTGTGTGGTAAAGGTGCATCCATCATGCAGAGTGCTTAGCGAAAAAAAAAAACGATATGAACAATTTCGTCGGCAGTGGTCGATTTGCGACAAATGGATATAATCTATTACCAACCACAATAGTTGCACTCTGATATAGTCGATCAATTATTCGTGATGTAATAATTCTACAGGATGAAATTGTCGAGCAATTTTGGTGGTCAAAAGAATAGTGCAATCGATTTATACTTCAAAAGGACAGAAGAAAGGAGAGGAGGTTTCAGAGAGAGAGAGAAAAAAAGAAGGAGGTTTCAAAGAGAATAGAGGAAAAGACAAGAGGTTTCAGAGGAGCAGAGAACAAGAGAATATGTCTCAGAGGGATTGAGGCAAAGACAGGAGATCTCAAGGATTTAGCAAGAAAAAAGATGAATAGTTAAGGAAAATTTTTAGCAAAAAAAAAACAAAAAAACAAAAACAAAAAAACAATTAGATTCAACGAAACAATTATTTCTAAGATGCACTTACCTGTGTAGCACATTACCACTATGTAGAAAACGGACCGCTCGAAAGAGTTGACACATAATATATTGCTTATGAATATCCTTCAGAATTGTCATCTTCTTTATTACATTGTGCAAATCGGCTTCCATAAATTCGAATACCAAATAAATATCCCTATTGGATAACCGATTAAATTGATTACTTAAGTAATATTAATTCCATTAATAACGGGCAATTTACTTAATAATAAAACTTTAATTAAATAGCTTAAATTCTCTCATCAAATACAATCGTTCTGCAATTTTCTAGATTCGATAAGAGTCTTATTATATNATAGATTGATTACTGTTACATAAATTTAAAAAAAAAAAAGTTTTTCTAAGAGAATTCTTTGAGATTAGTGTTAGAAATTCAAAAAAAAGAAATTGAAAACACTACATGAAAAGATATAAGGTGGCATTCTTTTTTTTCGTTGAAAGTGACTAAATCGCTTTAAAAGTTATTATACGGTATTTAATCTACGGTAGCAAATTTTGTTGTTTAGATTCAGTGTTGTTCGCCTAGCTATAGGATAATACCTGATGGATAGAAATATCTATAAATGCGCAAAATGAAAGCATTAGCTATGAAGCTGTAGTGACACAACATTCAAGTTGGAAATATATCATCAGGGATCACTATCTCATCGGTTCCATAGTAGTTATAAATGGATGCAAAGTTTAGTTCCATTCAGAACACTCTGTGAGCCTAAACAAACGTCATAGCTCATTTCAGCGTGATATATCCTTCCGTGTATCGTATGCCTTTCACTCTGGTATCATGTCTTCCCTTCTAATATGAATTCAGTGGAAGGGTTGCTGACGCATTATTGATTAGAGGATGAACTCGATCCTGAGTCAGGGATTAATAATGTGCAATTTTCTCGCTCTTCAAATTATAAACGAAACTCACCTATCAATTGCTTTCCATACGATACCGTATGCACCTTTTCCAAGACGTTTATGCAGTTCATATTTGTCGGTGATATGACCGTCAACATCTTCGGACATTTCGCTCGCTATCAGATACTTCACACGTTTCCACACGTGTGATTATCGATTGCGTTTTTTTTTATTCGATAAGCAGCAACAACAATCTCTATCGTATACCTTTGTTGTTACTACTGTAGGTGTAGCCGCACTCTGCTTAGAGATGTTGAGTATAGGTGACTCAGCCGATGCTCCAAGTTTGTCGCACGTCCTGAGGAACGGAAAAAAGTCAAACTGTAGCTGCTGCAAGTAAATACCGCGTTGATGAGTACAGTCAGTAGTGATGAATAAAGGTTGTGAAGTTCACTGTTGACAGCTGTAGCCAAGAAGGTATGCGAATATTTTAATGAACTTCAACAATGACTGAAATTCGAGCTATGGTACCCTTTAAAATAATGGAGTATGAGCGTTGACTTCAGTTGACAGCTAATATATAATATTACCTGTTAGCGTGCACAGGCTAGCATTCAATAGCGGTGGGCATGTAACAACGATAAATGGATTCGCTTGATCAAAGAGGCTGTCCGAAGGTCGGAAGTGAGAGGGTGAGTGTGTTTGAAGCACTGATGCAATATGTCCGTGAGGGCACACAGGCTCCAGACAGACAGCCTTGCAGCTAGCTATCGTCGATGGAGCACCGAAGCAGCTAGCTAACTCTAGAGAGCCCTCAAAGCCGGTGCTCGTATACTTCAATCTCTATAGCAACGAGGGGCATTTTCCATATTGCCACCTGGCGTCAACATTTCGCGCATATTCAAACCCAATCAACGAAACGTAAATGTGCATACGTACGATTAGCAAGCACACCTAAAACATCTATGATCAACAATATTTACTTCATATTAAAATCATCAATTGTAGTGTATTCATCGCCTACAAATGCAACAACTAAAACGATAAAAACAACAACAACAACATAATAACAAAGAATTAAATAAGAAAAAAAAACAATTCTATTCAATTATAAATATATAAAAATATGTCGTGTTTAATGTGTTGTTCATAGTGGAACTTTTAAATAATTTTAGAAACAATTAGAATTGAAATTAAAAACTGAAAAACTGAAAATAATAAAGCAAAATGACACAACAAATGAACGATAATTATAAAATTTTTAAATNACAAAAAACAGTGATTGACGTGATTAAATAGGTGCAGATAAACACAAACAATTCAAACATCAATAATGAGAGCAATTTTTTAGAATTTCAAATCTTTTTTTTTCTTCTTCATTCATATCATTGTTATCTTCAATCGAAATCAAAAAATCGAAAACTCAAGCATTTTACCTAATATATCCTCTAAGAGCATCCAAACATTTCTTTTAAAAACCAAATATTGATCACTTTCGCTCCTTTTCATAACGAGATCAGAACAGATCGATGGTCTATGGTGTTGTTGTTGTTTGTCGGGTTGTCTGACGCTTTTTGGGATGCTTCAGAGTTGTTCGATGCAATTGTTGCAATATTTGCAATCTTGCAATATTTGCAGTCTTGCAATATTTGCAATCATCGACTTAGATCATTCTTTCTTTCGAAAGGAATTTGCGTCGTTGAAATGTCGAATGTTGTATTGCATCATTGTGAAGTGATTTATAATCACTAATATGCAAATATCAAGAAATAAATTAGTCCCACTATTTATGATGCAAATATTCTATAGACTGAGGAATGTTCCCTTTCTAAATGACTCGCTAATTTTTTTCAGATAGTTGCTCGCTCTCTTTTATATCTTTGAGGTAATTTCATCTCGAAATGTCATTAATCGATTATCGATTTATCGATTATTTTCGAGTATTTTCTATTCACTATCGCTGATTTTTTTTATTGATTGATTAAATTTTTGAATGAATGAGTACAAAAAAATTTTGAATTTTTGGTAACTTTACTTTTGGGAATATCAAATAAATTATGATGCATTGTTGAATTTCTCATAAATTTGCATTTGAAATTTTTTTTTTGGCTTATTTTTTGATTATATTTGCATTTTGAATTGTAGATATGATTGTTGTCAAATTGATAAAAGATAAAAAATATTGATAAAGAATTGATTAATTATTGAGATTAGTAATTATTAAGTAACAATGCCAATTAAATATGCCAAAAAGAGAATAATTATGAAAGCACATCATAGCAATTGGCAGGATATGTGCTTTTTCGATTCCAATGACTAATACACAAGTTGACAATAAACATAAATCCTCTACAAAAGGCGTGTAATTCAACCGATATAGAATGAAAACTTGAGCTTTGTAAAATGTATGCAATTTTTGCTACTTTTAAATGTCTGCAACACCTTTCGATCTTTGCGAATTAGCGTAAAATATGGTATATGAGGAAATCCTACGATGTAAATTATCTCCACCATTCACTGTAACACTGACTTTTGCGGCTCCGGAGTTCAAATAATTTTTGTGGTTCCGGAGTCGAAACTATTGTACAGAGAAGCAAACAGGCACATACACGCATGTTCATACGCTCACACACAACATAATGACAATGTGCTTTGCAATCGCAAACAAATGCAAATTTCTAAAAGCGCACTAAAATGTATAAAATTTTTTTAAAATTCATTTTGCATAGCTCTTCATAATTGGCCATATATTCGATAAGTTGCAGTATTTCTCTAAATAAAAAAATTCGCCTATTTCATTAGCGTGTATTTTCATTGCAATCTATACGACAACTGCATTTGCAATTTGCAATTTGCAAAAAAAAAGAAACAAACATTTGCAATTGCATTTGATATTTTCAGTTTTGCTCACATATTGCAGCATTGAAATTATTTTCTTAATGAATGAATGAAATTTATTGCACAAATTATAGGCAGAAATTTATTGCAAATACTTATATATGCAAAACCTATGTGCGGAATTCGAACGCTAATTGCAAGTTGAAATTCACTCAACATAATGAGGCTCTTTAATGATTGCAAAAAAAAAAGGAAATTCAACACAAACCTTAGCGAGAAAAATACCTCTCTATATAATGAGAAGTCTATATACCTCTTAAACAAGAATGAAACTTTTAGTATCGCATTTTCAATTCGCATTAGTGCGTTGACTTAATTATTTATTTACTTATTTATTTATTTATTTATTCATTTATTTATTTATTTTTGCAAAAATTGCAATTGTATTTTTATAGATCATATGAATTCGCCATTTATCGATTTGTTAGATTTAAGCTCATTTACTTTTAAGGTGAGTTCTATATTTCTCTAATTCTAATATAAACAAATCATAAAGAGTGCAAAACATATAGGTCAAGAGAGTGACCGTTGACCTCAGGTGGTTAAGCGTTACATAATTATAGAATATTTGAAATTTTTTGAGCGAATATCAAAGAAGGTGAAATTTATTCGACGCATAACTGTAAAGCAGAACTTCCGGGAAGCAGAAAAAAACCCTAATCAAATCATAAAATACGTAGAATCTAAAGAGTAAAACTCTTATAGATTGACTTGCAAATACACTCAATTTGCGCCTTACAGGTCATACGAACAGATGTGAGGGTAATTCAAATTCTTTTATTATGCAGAGTTTTCTCTCATTTTAGTCGCATTGTATCCTCAAAATACGGCATTTCCAGGTGTTCTAATTACCTCACTGCAATAAAACATTTCACATTCGGTAGTTAAATTATTGATGATTAATTAAATTGAAAATTTGAAAAAAATGACGAGTTGTGGTTAAAATATGGACGTGTAGTTCTGCATGTTTTATTAATTGTTAGTTGTTGATTTCCACTGGTTTTTTTTTGGTTATACAATACAACCTTTTAATTTGGCCGATATCCTCACATTTTTGCATGTGATATTACTCTCATATCATTCATTGCTCATTTTTATTCACTTTTCTTCACTTTACTCACAAAAAGTTTGCAAAATTTTTTTTGCAAAAAAGCACGTGCCGTGCTAGCAGTATTGGCGTGCTTTTCTATTCTTTTTTTTTAAAGTTTGCACATATTTAAAAGCGCTACAACTTCTTCGATAACGGTTCTGCGTTGCGAAAATTCATCCACAAATGCAAACAAAAAATTTTCATCACTCTCTATTGCAAAGGGAATATGTCAGATATTGCGGCAATTATTGGTGTCTTTCTTTTTGCTGCAGATTGCATTTTTGCAGGTAATGCATGCAGCAAAATTTATGATTTAATTAAGAAGATCATCATAGTCGTTAGCCGATCGGTGAGTTTCATCTTTGATTGCAATTTTTCGTGCAATATGCGCATCTACTCTTTGCATCTTTTGTGCGCATCAAAAAAAAGATCCTTTCAAAATGCTTTATCTATTACAGTATGTTGCGTTTATAACAACAATGTGGCTGCTTTTTTGCAATCATTATTGAATGGAACGAAATTGAATCTTCTTAGAAAAAAAAAGAAAGAAAAAAGAATTATTCAAATATAATCGATATGCGTAATAATAAGGCGAGTCCCCATTCGTCATTTAAAAAAAAACCTTCACACTAATGTTACTTTATTCGACTGTATAGAAATGAAAAATCAGCATTCATTAACTTCATTTTCTTTCCGTGATTGCATCGAAATAATGACTGCTTTTAATCGATCTAATAACGTTTAGATCCAAACTACAATATATAGGGCATTTTTTTTATGCGTAATAATAAGGCAATTTGTTTACGTTGAGTAAAAATCGATTAAAACGCTCATAAATCGATCTGCATAATCAAAAATTGACCAACTACAGATTTAAACAAAAAATTCAAATTATAGATTAAAATAATTAAGAAGATTTGATCTAAATGAACGAAAATTGCTTGCAACAGCAAAGAAATCATTGCGATGAGTAAATGTTACTAGCTCACTTAAAAGAAAGTATTTTCACGACTAAAGATTGGTCAGTTCCGGTGATTATGACCACTCTTTTCCTATGAAGGTGCTTCGCTTCGTAATCTGATTTAATGAAAGAGTTGATGGTAATGGGTAAGAAATTTGCATAAATGTTTAGCGAGGTACATATAGGTGAAGCTGCCTCATAATGATGGCTGTTTATGGCGTTGATACCAGACGTTTATGACGATTAGCTGTACTGTTGACAGTCGGCTGTAAATTTATAGAGGCGTCATTTTAAATGTCTTTGCAAATTTGCATTTAAAAGGCATATTATGGCAAGTCATATTTGTGTCCATCTACCTATCAAGTAGTTTCACCTCTAGAATCGTTGAAGCAAGAGTTAGAAATTTTGGTGGATATAATTGAGCACTCCGAAGAATTGTTTCCTTAGCTAATTCAGAAGTCGATCCCTATAGTCGAATGCTCATTCCAGAATGACTTGAGATGGAGTTGATTCCACTTACCTGTAGAGGCGGAGCCACAAATTTGCTCCGTTTTGACTCTCCGATTTTTTCAAGGATCAAAGGTTTAAAAAAAAAAGGCTTATAAACGAATTTTTTGCAACCGAGTTACTTCGAAGGTACCCATATAGAAACTCTAGAATTGGGAAATGCAATGATTTCCTTGTCTAAATGTTGAATCGAGTTCGTTACCCTTAGAAGCCGTTGATAATTTCTTGCTCTGAGCAGCATTAATTATAGTAATTAAATATTCGCTATTACTAATTGTATTATTTACCACAACTAGTAGTAATTATTAATACTTAGTGGTGATAATAGTACTGTTAACCATAAAAATACTAATGATTGTAATGATAGTGCTACTAAATTATTGCTTGTATTACTGCTATTACTGATATAGTACCCATTACTAGCAATTACCATTCTTACGGGTATAGTACCAATTACTTGCATCAATATTAGTATTATTACTGCCAGCATAACTATTTGCGTTAGTATCAATAATAGCTGTAATAGCAAGTATTGATGTTAATAATAGTAAGTAGTATTGATGACGATTGAAGATTACATAATATTGCATCCGATACGATAATAAGTTGGGCTAAGTAAATATTAGATTTACTACTAAATAGTTGTGTTATTAGAATCAATAAAGTTCCTTTTTTTTGCTACATTTTTGCTGCATTTTTGCTATATTTTTGCTGCATTTTTGCTACATTTTTACTGCATTTTTGCTATATTTTTGCTGCATTTTAGCTATATTTTTGCTGTATTCTTGCTATATTTTTGCTGCATTTTTTGCTACTGCTAAAATATTTGCGAAATTATTTTCGTTTGTAAAAATTTTTTTTTGTTCTTCGATTCATAATGAAGTGAGAGAGTCCGTTGGGTAACGAAAATAAGAGATGACAGAAATGATCAAGATCCATGATCCCCCTCCCCTCCCCCCCCCCCCCCCCCCCCCCCCCCTCCCCTCCTGGATTGTTGCATAGCTCATGTTGTCGGCTCTAATCTCTCAATGTTAACGTTATTCCACACTCGATATAAAGATTGCTTTTCGCAAAAGCCCACTCGGATTCAATTATGCGAAACGATGGCTCCGAGGAGCAAACTTTGGATGTGAGAGACTCCTATTTCGATAGTTCACACCTAATCTGAATGCACTTCCCAAAGCAGACGTATTTACACCATCAACATGCTTGTAAGAGTCCTTGCTCGCTTAGCTTTTATTATTTACATATCTAGGCCACTTGTGCTGAGACCAAAGTTGACTCCGAAACTAACTCCGAAGTGGCCATCAGGAGTTAGCTGCTTCTCGTGAGACAGGTAAGAGTTCGGAAGTTGACTTCCATTTTCTTCAGAATCACTATTTACAGGCATCGATTTCATTTTTGCGGAGCCAAGTCCAGAATGTGGTATCTGAATTTTGAGCCTCATAGGAGCCGAAGTACGAATTATACTGTATCACTGGAAACGACCGTCCTGGGTATAAGGTGTACTGTAGGATGAACTCCATGTTGATCCATAAATATCGAAACAAATTATTGATATTTGACGGAATCGAAAATTCTGCATGGCCAATTTTTTTTTTTTTTTTTTGTAAACGATTCGAACCAACAATCGAATCATTCAAAACATAATGTTTATTCCTTAAATTTTATTATTGATTAGTTAATTTATGAAAGCGGTTGTTCGTAATTTATGAGAGCGGTTGTTCAAGTGAAGTGAATACATGCACACATATCCTCTTAGCTACTTTTGCATGCTTCTGCATTTGTTTATCTCTTCGATTAATTAGTTTCACCAAAAAAAAATGTGCTCTCTCAAATTGTTGACAATTAAACGCGCAAATGGTCGAGTGCTTTTGATCTTTCGACTATCTTTTATTCACCGTTTAATTAGGATTAGCACCTGAGTACATTCATTGCGATGTTTAATCTCTATATCTCTATATAATCATTTATGAGTTATTAGTGTCTCATCCGTATTTTCCAACTTGCTGAATTGACAGTCGGCTGGTGGAATAATTAACCAATTGAATTCGATGACGAATTAGATGACTAAATAGGTTCTTTTAAACCAACGTTCGAGTGGTATATCCCATCTCAGGGTACAGAGATACTCAGCACAACCTTTATCCTCATTAAGAATGAACGTATCATAGCGCAATTCTTTGTCATTTCAAATACTTACTATTCATCTATACCTGTAACATTTACCTGTGTAAGATTCATTTCAAATCAATTTCCTTATTAATTCACTTCAAAAAACTTTAATTAAATTTTTTATCTCAAAAACTTTGCTAGTTTTTGATGCATAAAGTACCGTATAACTTCCGATGGGTTATATGATACGATAGTCCTTCTCACAAACATTTTAAAAACGACTTAATATGGGATCGGAAGTTATTGAACAATAGATTCTACATCAAGGTTTACTTAATGAATATCGTTTGTAGTATATGCCAATACACGTCATTGCTCGTTTTGATTAACGCTGAGTAGTGCTTCAACAAATACTTCATCTTCTAGATGAGCAAAGAATTGCCACCGAATCGACGATTCACTTCAATAGTTAGATGCTCGTCGACGATGGTCGATTGGTGCCATTTCTTAACACTTTTATGCCCTATGATTAAATCAACTCGAATCTGCTTGAAACATAGGTGATAATCGTTACCCTACAGGAGGGAGATATGCAGAATAACTCGGTTGTTTACCTTATCCGCTGGGAAAGTGGAGGACCCCAGGTACAAGTCATTGCTGCAGGCGATGTTTCGATTTGTCATGAAACAATAGGAACTGTGTAATTTTGAGCAATATTTTTGAATGTATAGATATGCTTAAAATCGCTGCAAACTTTACTTATGTATAAGGTGGAATTTTTTGAATTTTTTTTATTTCTTCGGTGATGGCCAACCTAGGTTTTTATCATCGTTTCTTTTCACTATTACCTCATCCCCACCTCTCCCTCCACCAGCTCATTAGTTACATACCCCATCCCAATGGTATCTAGTTGTTTATGTGCTCTAATTAAACATCGTTTAATGTGTCCAGTTGTGGTCATTTATTGTCCAGCTATGGTCAATCATTGCCCAGCTACGGTCATTCATGAGAAAGTACGCGATAAAATAAGCTTATCACACAAGTTTAATATCCTCTTTTTTAAATTGCCTACAAAATTATGATGTGTGATTTAAAAGATTTGTCATAGCTACGCAGCAGTTTTGGTGCAAGCGTGGATCGGCAAAAGTTAGCTGTATTGTCGATTAGTTTGGATCGAGGATTGAGGCAGCTTTTCCAGGGATGTTCCAATGCTTGAATATTGGAAAAACTTCGAGAAAGCTGATGGAAAAAAGTCCGAAAATTTATACCTCGAGATATTTCATACAACTATGTGCATAACTCATACCCGATCCTCTCTAACTTCTTTTCTTGTGGAATTTTATATTATTGATCATTTATTTTGTGGCTGTTTTTTATTTAATGCCCACATGTTTTTCTTTTTGTTATCGGAAATTTCGCTTAGATTTACGGAAAGTTTACTGGCCATTAAATTTACAGTTTTCATTTAGAATTTTATTATACGAATAAAGATTATTAGTGGAATTTTTTTTTACGATCGTCGACGAATCGGAAGTGTTCATAGTTCGACGAATAAATTCGGTTTTTGTTGATTAATTCCATTTCAGTTCAATTTCCACTCGCATAAATTATATATTTTTATTTAATTGCTGATAGATCATTTGCGATAATCATACTAGATCTCTTTTTTAGTGTTTTTTTCTTAGATTTTTTTCCTGGTTATTGAATTAGGAAATATATATATATATATATCGTTAAAGATGAACCTCAGGTCCAGAGAGCATGAGAAGTGAAAAATGTCACTAAAGGTGGAGCTCAGGTCCAGAAAGTATGGGTAATGAAAAAGATATGAAAAAAATGCTTGTTTAACTTGAATACTGAATGTAATGCTACTTCCACTTATTTCTTTTTGTAGTAAATGACCAAATCATAACAAGTAAGGCAAAATGGGAAATTCCCTCTAACGATATTAAATTCCAAAGAGAGGGGGAAGGGGGAAAGTGTTGTTAGAAAGTTGTTAAGTCGATGTTTTGGGAAAATTCGAAATATTTTCGAATGGCGGAAATGTCATGAAAATATCTTTCGTTTACTCCATATATATTTAGATTCCATTAATGAAATGCTTCTATTTCACATTTTTATTGTTCCACTCTTTTACTTGAATTTAATATTTCGTCGAAAATATGAGTCAATAACAAAAATTTCGCATTGAAAAAGTCTTAGTGAATAAATCTTTAGATTGTGTTTCATAGACCAAGAATATGTTCCAAACAGTTCACTTTTTTATCGCATACAAAAATATAGGGGAATTTCGCATGCGAAACCAAAGTTATTGATTCATCTTGAAGGCGAAAAAATTGTGCTGGGTGAATCTCTCTATCGATGAGGATAGGGGGATGGAACTGGTCTAGGGAGAGACCTCCCCTCTTGCTATCACCCCCTCCGTTTTTTTGCCCATCCTGTTATGTCACTCCTACCCGCAATTTGGCTATGACAAAGTGTGTGCATGCATAAGTAATCGTTGCAGAAACAGATGCCTGCATTGTTTTTAGTGTTCTGTGTTTCATTTCGACGGCGTATCACCATCTTTTGGTACGTAGATCTAGATTCAATAGTATCACCTCACGTCCCTCACCCAATATCCTCATATCCCCCATTCCCCTATTCCCCACCAGTTACCTATATACCCCCCCCCCCTCAATGCCTCGTTTTCCTTATTCCTTCTTGCTTGCAAGCTTCACTTACCTTTGGTCTTTCATACTTGAATATATTGTTCGCTGCAGTTAATCATTATCGTATCATAGCTTGTGGTCTCCTCTATTATGGGTTGGAATCAAATTTAATACGGATAAAATTTATAATTTTATAGGCAATTTAGGTTGTAAATAACGGCTTGGATGTAACCCTCTTGAAGTGTCTTCTACGATTGTTGCATTCGGCGTTTTATTTCAACATTGAAAGGAAAAACGGATCCAATATGCATGCCGAGGTATTAGAAGAAAAACTCAACGAGATTCATAACGAAGCTGATCTGCCGAATGCGATCATTGTCACCAATGTACCATCTGAGGTTCGGAACTCTTTTTATTCAATTTTTTTATTTTTATTTTCTCACTAATGCCGTCTTAAATCCAAAAAATAAGAAGTAAAAAATTCCCAATTTCCCAATTTGCCTAATTCATTCATTACTTATATTTATTCGTTGATATATATTAAATTATTATGTAATTTTATTTTAGAGGTTTACATTTAAGTTTTTTTTCTTTTTTTACAATCTGTTGGATATTTCCGTAGCAAAGCTTTATTATTTTATCACCGCAAAATGTTTTCATTAAATAAACTTACCTCGGAGTGGAATTATTTCGAAAGAATTGAATTATACTATTTACGTAAACACTATGATTATCAATAGTGTTGCAGAATTTTAACTCACTCATATTTATAAAATTTGGAAAGATGCCAATTTCATTAATTTCGTTTTTTCTGTTCCATCTTCGCACGACATTTGCACCTTTTTAAAAGTGGTTATGGATCTGATCGAATGTTGCTTATATTATATCACACCGGTTGATAGGGTTGTTATGTTAGTGCTAGCAAGAAAATACTTATAAAGGAAAGTTTCCATTAGCGTTGTCAATACTCTCTCAAATTTTATTAGCCATCGCTCACCCATAATCATAAGTGGAGGGCAATCATCTCTGATCACTTCATTCTAATGAAACATTTTAAAGTTATTGCCAAAAATTGTAAAGATGAATGATATAATGAACGAAGTATCTTAGTTGAATCGTTCACTAATTTTAAAGGTGAATAATTTAAACGATTGGCCGAATTTATAATTTTTATAGGTATTTTCTGATGCTGAGCAAAAATCGAATTTTTCGAGTCTTTTCACACAAATCGAAACAAACGCTCATTTCGATTTTTTACGAAGTTTCCATCGTGTACGTATTATATTCAGTACACCTGAAAATGCAACGGCCGCCAAGCTGATCACTCAACATCTTTCATTTAATGGAACCCTTTTAAAGGCTTTTTTTGCACAGGTATGTAATTTTTTTAATTGCAATTATCACTGTTAGCATCTATAATTTCTGAATAAGGAAGGGGGGGGGGTAAGCAAATTGCGAGACGACACAGGTATAAGGACGAACAGTTTATCACACTTGTACAGGAAGATGACAAATAAGTAGGAGCTCGTTCACAAAGTGGCTCCGACCATCGGCACGATCTCGTAATCGCCCCCGGCAAACTCCACGTTGCCACTGATCACCTCGCGCACCTCAACGGCCATACTAGGCCCTGAGGGCTTTAAGACCGTTCTAGAAGCTGGATTGAATACATGAACATATCAAACCCCTTAATATCCCCCACTTTTGCCTCAGTTTAGCCTCGCGACACATGCTGGGTACTGGTTTAATCTGCCTGTATGCTGTTGACCTTCCTCGGCTAACTTTGGACGGCCAACTATCCCCGCTTTATTTATATCCGACTGACTTGCCTTAGAAAGTACGCATTTTCATGGGAATGAATATGCATCATGGGATTAGCATATTCGTTGCAGTTTTTTTTTGTTTTGCGTCATCAGTCGATATTGCAAACATTGAATGCTTGCAACACCTTTGTTATGCTATTAGAAGCGCTTTATCACGTTTCTAGATTTTCCTCTTCTAATGGTATTTGCGAAGTTTTGAATTTTTTTTCTCTGAATTATTCTTGAAATTTACATAAATATAAAGTTGTTAATTGTGGTTATTATTTATATTAATAAGCTGTTAATATTTGATTAATTAAATCGTATAAATAATTCATACATCCGTTCATTATTTTCCATATTTGAAGAGTAAATATGCAAATTTGCTAAGATCTTACTCTTAGATTTGTTTTATAATGAAAGAGGGACGATAATAGTTATCTAACCCATTTCTAAATCCATCGAGGATTTTTTATATTGTTTATTTCTCATATATGCTTCAATCTGATCCTAATAAGAGCCGGATTCGATGCAGTCAAAATAGGTAAAGAATGGAAAATCGAAAAAAATCGAAAAATTATTTTCCAAATCGAAAAAAATAGTTTTGTTATTTTCAGCGAGTACGATTAAATGATGAATCAGACGATGGATTATTAAAATTGCCACCACTCGAGAAGCAATTTTTAATATCCCCACCAGCATCACCACCAGTAGGTTGGGAACAATGTCATGAAATGGCACCAGTCGTGTGCAGTTTCGATTTAATGGCTCGACTAGCCGCCTTTACCGTCGAAGATACTTATGAGGTTATTGAATATTTGAATTCCGAATTAGCTAATGAAACAGGAAATCAATGGGGATAATGCCTAAACGTGTATATATATTTAGCGGTAGACTATATATAAATATGGGAAACACTGTTTATTTGCATGTTTATAAATTGTTGATCATGACCGATTCTATAGAGTTTAATTTACATATCCTGCAAAATCAGGTACGATCGATTACGTTACTTTGGCCAATTTTGGCCAATTAGCCAAGAAAATAGATTCATATTCGATAACGTTTTGCGTTTTATGATGATAACTTCTTAAAGAAATTTCTTTTAAGTTCGATTGAGGTAAGCAGTTCCAATACTCTACCGTAAGAAATAACCGTAAAAAACAATAGCGTGAATTGCGCAAACCTGTGATTTTGACAAGTGATCACAGTTTCGTTTGTGCATTTTCATTTCTAAATTGACAACCTGAAAGCTACCGTATTCGTGGAGCTGAAAAATAGTGTTCATGTTTATAGAAGTGTTATATATCGTATTGCTTTGAATTGAAACCCTGCCGTTTTAGGGCTTTTTAATCTTGGACCACCCAGTTATTTGTGAAACTTATGCATGTTCAACGTCCGCATCTCGTTAAAGACAGTGCTATCTACTAGAATAGAGTCGCTATCTCGATCGGAGCTCCGTTAGCAATAGTTAACGAAAAAAAAAAGAGCTCAAGAAGTATGAAGAACTTGAGGTAACACAGTAGGCAGTCTGTAGAAAGTTATGGAATATTGGAATTGCAGCTATCATTGAGGTCATTTGATTGGTTTTTACCTATTTTCCACTCACCTTTATTATCGAATATGATCGGTAAAATATTGCAGGTATTTGGTGGTGATGATGGCAAACCAAAAATAGTAATACATCCTGCGAGCGAAGCCGACGAAGAGGTCACTCCATCGCAATCTTCGATGCCACGTACCCCACGTCCCCCAACCACTCCTCGTCCAACCCATAAAAATTTTGTATAATTTGCTTTTTTTTTGCTTTTACTTTTCTTTGCTGCTCATGTTAGTTAGTTAGTTAGTAGATAGGAGAGCCACCCCCCCCTCCCTCTCCCTTCCTCTCCGCTTAATTGTGCGCCTTTGCCGCACCTATGTATGTATGTGTGTCCATCTTTCTGTCGGACACTTGCAGTTTGGGAGTTGGAGCTGAAACTGGAGCTAAGAAAAGAAATATGGGCAGTGACATAGAATAACCTCTTTTGTCAGTATTGATTGAAAATGTGAGTGTATTATTGCACGTAGTGACCTTTTGACCTTTTCAACTTTTAACTTTTTTTAAAGGAATAAATCACTGGCATAAAAGGTGCCCCAGATTCTTGAAGTGAAGGAAGGGGGTGAGTGGGTGATCTGAACATGGTTAAAAAGAGGGCGATCCGACGATTCGAAAGGTCTGTATCACTTGTTTATATTATTTTATTCAAGGTTTGTTGTATTTATCGAATTTTTAAATCTATTTTGCAAAATTTTTATATCATCTAGTCGATAATTTTTGCCGGTGAAAATAAGCGCCAATGAATTTAGAAAAAAAGAATATAATTGTCCCCCCCCCCTCCTCAGTTTGTCCCCATAATAAGCATTGATGGGGAGGTAATTAGGATTGACGAAAATGTAGCAAATGACCATGTTGGATATTTCTTCCAAAATGTTGCAGAAATGGTGTGGCAACTCTTTTAGGACGTTATCGACATAATTTCCTCCTGCAAGAGGAGCCCAATCACTGAACCATTTTGCAAGAAATTCTAAGGATATATAACAGAGGATTGGAACGTCGTCCCAGCCATACCAAGGCTTTCCGAGACCTTTCAAAGATTGAACAGCGACAAATGTGGTGATTTTGAGTGCAAATGGACGTTCCTCCTTATGAGGTAAGAGAGATTCTTGCCCATTTGGGCAACTTTCCCCATCATAGGCATCGATGATACATATTTCTCTTTGCAGTTGACAAATTTCCAAATTATTTTATTCCAGATCAACAAATCTTTTCACGTAGAACACATATAAATGACTTCATCACTAACATATCTGCGAGATATTCAAAAACATAATATAAATAAACAGTTATAAAGATCATAATCGAGGAAAGAATAGAGGGTATTTGAATATGAACTAATGTTAGTCGTTTATGATTCTAATCGATGTCATCGCAACATAATATCTGAAGGCAATCGGGAACGTGATCATAGGCTATCTACTGCAGTAACCCTTAACTCTACTCTACTCAATTCATGAACAATAACCGTCCTAAAAATGGAAATTACTTCCCCGGAAGTAGTTCAATCCGTCTAGCCCCATTTTTATGTGGCAAAAATATTGAAAAAATTCAGTTCTTTCTTCGTAGCGCTTAAATATTCGGAGGCCATCAGCCATTATATACGACATATTCAGATAAAGGGAATGTGTGAATGGCTTTGTATGGGTGAGGTAGGTTACAGTCGGCAGTGTTGGTACTTGAAGTCGCAAATTTCCAGGATCTCTACGATTTTCGAGGACATCAAAAGTTGGGATTTCCAAATTGCTCTCAAAGGCTCCAGAACAAAATTTTTTTGGGCACCAACACTAGCCTCAACTATATAACGTTTGTACTGTATACGGTTATACCTACACCTTATACAATGAAATGGTTACAACCGCACCGTAACCACGGATATACCTATGTTTATAGCACAACAAAGGGATTCTCTACCTTTTAAAGTGATCACTGAGAGTGACCTCTTAGAGTGACCATTGAGAGTGACCTTTCAAAGTGACCACTGAGAAAGATCAGCCCATCAACGCATAGCAAGCCACTGTGAGAATGCATGTAGATGAGCGTGCTAAGCGTTGCGTATGCTGACCAGTCGACATTACAAACAATTGAAGTAACTCAACAATTGGTGTGCATAGATAAGATTTTAATAAATATAAATATAACTATAGAATTACAGAACCGAGAAGCGATAGAGATAATATAGAAGGATATAAATGAATTAGAAATTTAAATAAGAACTCATCAATCCCACATAAAAAATTCCACTAAATACACACTTGCCACTTAAAGAAGTGAAGTGTTTTATTTTTGTTTGCTTTGATGTTTGTTTGTTTCTTTTTTTTTATTTTTTACATAACTTCAGCTGCTTTATATTTAGATCTAGAAAATCGATCTGTACCCGTCATATAAATAATCCAACGACGCAATATGGGATCCCATTTTGAGCGATTTTTACTATACAAATTCAGGTATATTGCAAAAAGAACGATAAGACCACCCCAAACGTAGGTAATTGTAAATGGTTTCGCAAATAGAATAAACGATAAAATTATCGTAATTGCCTTACGTACGGTAGTTACCGTAACCGCTAATAGTGCTCCCGATGTACGAACTAAAGATAACACCATATTGACACCTAAATACCCGAGTGTACCGAACACTATCGTATAGCCGTACGTCTTCCATGGATTCTGTAAATTTATTATTCATCTCTATATACATTTGATGCACTCTTTTTCATACGCCTATACAATGACCGTTGTGGACAGTAATCGTGAAGGAAACTCAAAAGGGGAGAGAAAGGATGCTTTTTTTCTCAGAATTCCATACCAGTAGTGAACTTTGGCAAATGACCACTACATGTTCTTAAAGTGACCACTGCTTGACCACTAGGTTAATGACCATTGCCTTCCGTTCTTAACTACTAGATGCTGACCACTGTTTCCTCTTATATGACGCGTCTCAACGATTTTGGAAAATTTCGAAAGCGATGTTCAGCGTGATGACTAAGAAAGTCGTTCGGCGGGTTTCTATATAAGACCTCAATTAAGAATATCCCTTAATCAATATACGAAGGAAAAGAGTAAAGCAGGCAAAAATAAAGCATATTTGCAAACTTCATAGTCAACGAGCTACAGCCATCCGATTAAAAGTACCACATAATAAAAAAAAACAACGAGAATAAATACTAATTAAATCAATTCCTAAATAATTACCTTTCAGGTAAATAAAGGTAAAAAAAAGAATAAATCATTACCCCTAAGAAGAAAACGAATGCCTCCATCAATTGTCCACTGACTAGAAGACCGCTGAGAATATAAACCGAACCAATCGTATATGAATACAGAACCTGAATAATTAGAGAGTAATCGCATGAGAGACTGTCATCGAAACATAAACAGTAATGTTCATTTTTTTAAAGAAAAATTTACTTCACCATGCGATCAAAGATCATTTGTCATGAGATCAAAGATCACTTATCATGAGATCATAGATCACTTGCTATCAGATCAATGAAATGATTATTGCAGGGAAATATGAAGTCAGATGATAAAAATACAGAGTAAATTAATGCAAACAATAAAATATTTATAAAAATATAAGAAACTTTAAATAGATTCAAGAAGACGCAAAATTTTCGTCATCATAAACATATTTCTTGTCACTACGAATTAAGTTCCGCAATTTAACCGCTGAAATTTTAATTTTGAATTTGTTGCCAAGAACTCTTCACTGATATTGTATAATAATACGTGAGCTGTTTCAAAAATTGGTGTGGGAGGGGGGGGGATACCGATACCTGAACGACACTTTCTAGAGGAAAATAAAAAAATTCTAAAGGATGTATCCAACTATTTCTATAGCTCTGAAATAATTTCCCCCCCCCCTCCCCGGAAAATAATTCCCCCCTCCCCCGGAAAAAAAGAAGTGAATCTAAACCGGAAGTAAAAAAAAAAAATAAAAAATTGCATACCACTTCGTTATTAGTCGCATTATATGTGCGCATCGCTTTTTCTTGTACATTACCAATTACAGCATCAGCTAATAAAGCCAATGATATCATAACATAACCTCTTGGCTCGAAATTTGGAGTCACTTTGCTGTCAGCAAGTGTGAATACAATTAGGCCAATACTCATTAGGCATGCTGCCAATAAATCCAACCATCCATATTTTTTACCTACAACGAGGTAAAAAAAAAACAATTTCGGGCTGGAGTTCCATCTTCTCCTTATACAAAAGACGCTAGTTCTTTTGTTGGGGATGGGGGGTNAGAAAAACTAATCCATTTCATGAAGGATCTCAACGTTAAAATATTGGGGAAAAAGTTTTTTAAAAAAGTATATAAATGGCATTAGATGCATCAAAATGCCTTTCATAATGTTTCCTTCAACATGTTCATACCTTCATCTACAAAGAATATATATTAAAAAATACCCCCTCCAACCCAATCGAAAATAACCAAAAAGAAATATAAAGCTTATCGATCAATAGCTAATCAAAAATCAATCATTAACAATTCGTAAAGATCAAACCTTCGTATTGTATCGCCATGAAATTTCCCTTCAGCAAACGCATATATCGAATAAATAATAAACTGAATAAATGTTAAATATAATCCAAATGGTTGCATTCCATTCAATCGAAAGATCAATTCCTATATGGAATAATTTTCAATTATTTATTCTACAATATTCAATCAATAGGTTCCTTTACCTTAGTGATATCTGGATCGTTAATGAGCAAAACATTCACTTTTTATTGTTAGGAATATTCGAAGAAAAAATCTATGAAAATAAAGAAAAATTCCAGTAGGAAATATGTTATTAGCTTTATATTTAGTAGATGGAAGCAAAAAAAAAAACCCTTTATAGGCGATATTATTGGATGGGAATTTATTATGCAAATTTATTTCAAAAAATAAAAAATAAAAATATCGGTTCTTTTATTGCTTTTAATAATTCCTTCAATTCTTGAAATTATTTTAGAGTAACTTTTTATATTCTCTTCAAATAAATCATCTATCCCATAGAATTAATAATGATAAGACTACAATTAGAAATTATGTGAATAAATAGAATCAAAATATAATTAATTTTACGAAGTAGAACGTCGAAACGATGCAATAAAGGAAAGATGAGAGGAGAAGATGTGATCGCTAACTCAATGGTTGCATACCACTTAGGTGATAATTCACAGGGAAAGTAGTTTTTATAGGTGAAACCCAATTAACGAATAGTTCTCGAATTTTATTCCAATTTTCAAGAAATAAAAAACAAATAAACAATACAATACAATCGAGAGGGATAAATAAGTGGATGGATTTGATGGAATCTGGTTCATCCTCTCTGATATTCACCTAATATTTGCATATAAAAAGAGAGTATTTACTGGATCAATATGCACTAATTTCAATAACCTTTCTCCCTCATAATAATACAAAGAATATTCAACCTTTCCCCTCCCTCATCTCTCCCTCCTCTCTCTTCACCCCTCCTACAAGTATGACGGCGTAGCTTTCATATATAAAACTACCACTGCGTATTGTAAATGTGCACATAACCATACCCTCTATTGCAAATCATTAAGCGCTTAATAACCTTCTGTTGCCAAGTACCTTCTTCGATTCAAAAGTTCTATCATTAAACGTAACCCGTATATAAATACTAAAAATAAAAAATAATAATGAGTATAAATTAAAGCAAATAAAACAATCTATAAATAAATAAAATATAAATTCCCACCTTGAATAATAATCCCACCAATAAGAACGGGAATAAGTTTACAACATTTAAAAATAACTTGAGTGGGGTAATTTAAATAGCCAACCGAAGCATTTGAGAGGCTCATTGTAGCGACCGTATAGAACGATAATTGAATATATGTACCAATCGGAATCCTTTAATGTTGAAGTAAATCGTCGAATCGTAAATAGAATCGACCTCGATTGATCAACGTAACGAAACTCTTAGCAAGTTTTAGTTAATCAGTCTCAATATCCCCGATAACAAGCAATTTAAGTACCAATGTCTAGTGGGGGGGGGGGGGGNTATATATAACGCAAATTAATATTATGCAAATTTCAGCAATATATAAATAACCATTATATTAAATAAATAAAGGAAAGCGAAAATTTAAATAGGTGCAGATATGAGTATAAAAAGGATGTACTTGCCTATTGGTAAGATCAATGCCTAAGATGGTGACCGGGACAACTTCTTTCTTGTCTTTAGTGGTGAATGGCAAAGCATCATCCCCAAGTGGTTGCATCGATGCGTCCCTCTCAGGAGTGATGTTCGCTTCGATGTGCACCTGCTTGATGTCACCCTTAAAATATTTCATTGCTGAAAAATTGAATGACAGAAAAAAATGAGAAAAAAAAATCGAAACAATAAAGCAAATGGTACTAATCTTTGAAAATATTCCAAATATGAGTGAATAAAGGTGCTGAATATAAACAATCACTCTGGTTCTATTGTTTGCATTAAGTTTTCTCCTAGAATAATGAATGAGGCAATAAATCCAAATTGGGCAAATTGCCAAATATTGCGTGCAACAGAACAGTCGAAAGTAAACTACGCCAAATGTACTTGAATATATCGGCAAAATTCACTTATATCAGCTGATTTAGGAAAACAGAAACGAATGAATTGTAAAGTAGTATAGTGCGCAAAGAAAAACTCCGATCGAGGACGATAGGGGTAATCCGAGTAGCCAAAGGCAAGGAGCAGAAAAAAAAAACGGGATATCCAACAATGAGGGATTTCGTTGGGATTAGACTCCGACAGAAGCAGGCAAGTAAAATTCAAGCAGCTCGCCGATAAGGACCCCATCAGTGATACGAATCGACGTGTTCTCTCTTTTCCACCACCCATCTATCGAATGCACCTGATGTTTGAATATGGCAGTTTATTCGGATCGTCGGAAGTTCCACCTACTCTTTCATGGGTGCCAACCGCACTCCAACACAACAAACATCACCAAAAGCCTTTACCAATTTATAATCACCTATAATCCTATATTGCTTAACAGGTAAAAAATAAACAATTGCAATAAACAAACCATTTCACATGCCGAATTACTATGAAGTACACATACAAATGGGTTTATAGTATTATCGATCGATCGATTATCGATTATCGATTATCGATCGATCAATTCACTCACAACGTGGTAAACGTTGTAAGCCGCTTTAATACAACAGCATCATTATTCGACTATTGCAATCGACTATCAAAAAGCGCAAGTTTTTTTTTTTTGTTTATAGTAGTAAATGATGCAATAAGGGCATGGAAATTCCACAAAATTCGTCGAATAAAATTACAGAAACAGTAAAATTGGGTCTTTTTTCATTAATTTTTAATTGCAATTTCTTTTCCACCTAAAATTTCAACAAAAGTTTGGTGATATAGCGAGTTAAACCATGGCATGCTTAATAAAAAAAAAAGATTATGTGCTAGCCCTCGGCTCTATCATCACCTGCAGTTTATTCCAAAGCCTATATGAGCATAAATGGGTATAATTTAACACAAGCCGCATCCGAAAGAACCCAGATGGACGCTACTTTGAAGGTTCGAACCTTCTGACCTTAGGAACTTCAGGCGATGGCAGCCTCCGACTCTGAGTTAGGTCTGGAATCTGATCCAGTCTCAATGAACATTAAATTCAGTTACCGGAACAAAACTAAACGACTGCCTATTGGGAAATGCACTGTACCATTTCTCGAATGTGAAAAAATATGAGTTGACACAAAGAAATTTGCATATTACCTAGCCAGAAAGTTTAAATCATTTTCAGATGTCTGTGCCGATGGATAAGAACATATCGTAAGACATCATAAAAATACTTAGGTAGTACGGAAATTACGGTAAGTTTCACCTGAGATACGTTAGACCTCCTACAGTGATTTGAAGCATATTGAAATCGATGACACAATGTAAAGAGATAAAAGATGTGAGTCTTATTGACGGAAGTTTCCATGGGAAGGTAAACAAGGTGAAAGCTGAATTCAAAGTCATATCACACCTGGGAGGACGCATAAATATACCTTTCAGGAAATGGAATCACATCTCAAGAATTTACCTTATCGACGTTAGTACAGCTATCCATATCGACTAAATCCCCACTTATGAGGACGCATTCTTTTTCCTCTTTACTCTCATCTTTTTCCTTCATATCAACCGGAATATTCGACATATCGAAAGGAAATTCGCACCGAAACTATAGAGACGGCGGAGGATTCTACAGGACGACTTGTTGTGTTCCTTCACCGATAAGATAGTAAAGTGAATATAGAAGAAAAACCCAACAGTGGTGTTAGCAATCATTCATTAACTTCATGAAGAGTTGTAAATTACAATTGAGAAGCACCACAGTATAGAACCAGTTTCTATTATCACCGATGCACTTCTCGAATCAAACCTGTCGTACTAATCGACAACATGTATTATCACCCCTTAACCTTAAGGAATTCGACGCCCATCTTTGCCACAACGGTAGATTAAACAAGCAAGCAGATAACTCTACCAAAGAAACCTTCGTGGCATGCGCTTTTCCACCTTTGTTTAGTAGGCCAACCGGTTCCATAAATTATCAGTAAATAATAAAGCATCCATTCAAGCTTTAAATCACTTATGCATACCTCCAGCTATATCACCTCCTCCTCCAACCGGTACTAAATGAAACCCCGACCGGTTCGCAATTAACCGAACTTCCTAGTTCTTGAACCAGCCTAACACTAATATACGAAATCCTCCTATGATGTCCAAAATACGTACCAAATCTTACAGCTCGAGCTCAACTGTTCTCGAACTACAACCACCCAGTTGAAACAAACGCAGGCAAATGGACAGAAACAAAACGTTGCCATAAAACACTTGTTTTGCAAGGGTACAAATTTTCCAAAAATGAAAAAAAAATTGTAAATTTGCATAAAAACGACCTTCTCAATAGTAGATTAAAATGTACGATCTGGGAATCACGTTATGCAAGTAAGCATTAAACATAAAACCGCATATCACTTTTTCATGTTTTTTTGCAAATCGTAAAGGTTTCCACAACCAACGATTGCTGATGATTTGTACTGCATCAAAGACATTCGTTTCAAAACACGTTCCTATCTCACTCCGAACCCCAAATTCATATTCACCATAATATACTGCTGAAATAACACAATCTCGATTTTACTATATTAAATAAAATAAACCTAAATACAGTACTTACTTTCTTTCTAATTACCCAATTACAGTAAGCCACTAAGCACCGTTATCACAGATGCAAATACGATATTGTGTGAATATATAAAAGCAACAACAATAAAAGAGATTTAATTTCGAGCAAACGATCAATCAACAACAACAAACAATTCCTTCATAACACTCTCCCTTATTTCTTCTGACTCTCGAAGTATTCCTGCAGTACTAAACGTGCCGCATCATCCTGACCGAAGTCACGAACAACAGCACACGAGCATCCTACCACCTTAAATACAACTTTCTATTAAGCAACACCGCAATACTGCGATTAGATAACGCCTTTGCTCTAGGTCATTCACAAAAATATTAGAGCATCCTAAGTATAGAAGGGGCAAAAAATGTAGGAACAGTTCGAGCTCGAACTCAGGTACTCACTCCTCAGGCAAAGACTCTTAGCCGTCAAATCATCTTTCTATCAATTGCTGGCTTCCATCTCTCTCTAGCCCAATTTCCACATATCATCCAGCACGGATATCACCTCATCCCTGAAATCTGGACGCTATGCCAGAGTGCAACTGTTCTAAATACGTTTTTCTTCATATATACCTTCTTTATCCTCTTTTTCCAGGATTTCACCCTTTCAACAGGGTAGGGAGCATAGACTTTCCACTGATAATTCACACTCAATAATAGTGCAGCGACAAACAATCGCTGCTAGACAATAGTTTTATAAAAAATTTGACATAATATTTCTTATTTATTCGACGCAACGGCGCTCAAAAAATGGATGCAAGCAAATTGCACAAACTCAGGTACGAATCATGAGTTGGTGCATGATCATGATATTTCACTAGATCTTTCTTCCACACTATAACCGAATGATTCAAACTTTAGACGTATAAAATCATAGCTCCCATAGAAAACATCAAGAAACTTCTGAAGAATCATTGCATTTAATCAAGGCATATTTTATATTTGGGATGCCTAGTTTTACTTACGTACTTCAAAATCCCATTAATTTAGGTTAGATGCGAAAGGCATAACTTACTATATAATGAAGCTAGTATCACAAATAAAATAAGAAGCCATCTCATTAACACACTTTCAGATGCATCCATTCACCTCAAAAAAAAATTCAATTTGGCGCAAATGTCTATGTTAAGGTTCAAAGGCTCAAATATGCGCATATTAGTAATTCTCAGTTTTGAACAACGAAGGATTTCATTTCAAAATTTGATAGGCAATAGCATCTTCAACGACCACTTTCAGACATATTTCTTTGCATTTCCCCGTAATTTATCTATGATGTTACATTTCATACCCCACCTTATCTTACTGCTGAGCAGATCTCCGAAGATACCGCTTGGAACTATGACCTCATTCAAAGAAACAGACGACAGTGTTCATTTATTACCGTGAAGATTAACTCATATGCTCGATTAGAAGCGAATAGGCTTTCCGGAAACACAACCATTTCCGTTAGTGTCCGGTTAACCATATCCGGCAAAAAAAAACCTACTGAAACGGATAAAGCCATCTCATTCCATTCAGTGCAAAAAAAAAAAAAAATGAATGGAAAGAGTTGGAGAAAAAAGTTAACGAAATAAGTACAAACTTGTCGAGGGCTTTCGCAGCTTCATGAAGTCCCTTCGAGAGTCCATCGACAACGATCGCCGATTTCAGTGCTCGCTTCAAAGCCGCTTGCACGTCCAACTTTTCATCAACCACTGCGCCTCCTTGCATTTGCACTTCATCTCTGAAACACAAAAAAAAAAAAAGTTAGCGTGAAGCATTTCGAGTAAACACCTTTTTTAATAATCAGCAGCTTGACCTCAACCATCTACCTTAGTTGTTATAAACCGTAAAGACCTCATGTACTAAATCCACTGCATTCCGACGTATAGATAAAAATAATTTTCCCTTACATAAAACATCTTCTCTAGCCTTATTGAAGAACAAAAGCCCCAAACTTCAATACGAACAAATAAAGTATATTACTTAATTTGCATTTTAATAAGGATTTTATGCAATGAAATGAAGAAATTTCTGGTGCTATTCTTAAAGAAATTGAAATGTTCGACTAAATAAGAGCATAAATGCAAAGCACAATTTCCCTTTGGATATGTTCATCGGAGAAAGGATGAGAGCTCAAGTTAAAATCCTTGAATTCATAAATGCCTCGAGTGATCCATTAAAGTCGATCCTATTTGCAAAAGTGGGATAAGATATGATTTTCGATGATTGTACATGAAGAGTGCAATTATTATAATGATTAATTTTGAATTATTAAAATCACCATTAAAATTCATCAATGGGAATTTTCGAGCAAAGTAGGGTCGAATATACTTTTTTTTAATTGGAAGATTTGAACTCCTTTGCTAGTCCCTTTCCGCCTTTCCCTCCCTAAGATAGTTGTACAATATTTTCGAGTGAGATTATCGTGAAGAAAAGAAAACATTTTCCCTCGATATAGAGAACGGCGCCAATGTTCCCTAATTTCAAGGGAAGGAAATTTTAGCACTTCAATGATTGATACTTCCCGCTGTTGAAAGCAAGAGGAGAAAAAAGGGTTGCTAGCTTCTCGATTTCTACTCTGGCTACCTCAATCTTTTGATTACCTCAACGATGTATTCGTACACCGGACACTTATCGACCCACCAACTACATAAAGTGATCCGGCAACATAGCTTTCCGGACCATAAAAAAAAATCAACAAAGTTCTTAAAATTTGCACATTGTTAGTGCATAAAACCGGAAATAACGAATCCACTAACCCTGTTGCATCCATATTCGTGGAAGCCCAATCCTCGATGAGTGTGCCTGAAATAATCCAACTTTGTGTCGACTACAATCACTAAACGAGTAGATTAGAAAGGATCGCGCTCAACATAATAAACTCGTCAATGGGACAACAACCAACCAGCTGGTTCGTTCGGATCGCAAACTATAAAGTTCATCGCGATTTGTTCGTTCATTTGCATATAAAATTGCTTTCAGAAGTAAGCAATAGAAGTTTTAATATAACTTAGAAAAGCGGCAAGCAAGAGAATCAATCACTATGCAAGGATCTTCGATGTTTCAAGTAAGTGTGAGGGTATTTGAACACCAATCATTTTGGATTATAAACCGTGGATATTCGGTAATATTACCGTCGTTTTTAACCAGAATTTTCTCGTCTATAAAATTAGAAACTACATAATTATCGCTTAGGTGTGATGATTAAACATAAAATATTCAGTGAAAAATCAATTTTTAATGGTTTAATAGGCGCAACGATTAGCGCCAAAACAATTAAAACGCTTTCAAAGCGATTGTTGTTGAAACTCTATGCATCGAAAGAGGGTAACAAATTGCTTTCATAGGCGCTTATGTTGACGCTTAATTTTGGCCAAAGCATTTATCTGGCCATAATTCCAACTGCCGAATTATTCATAATATGGCCATATTCATTAACAACCTAGTATATATGCAGGAACCTTTCAAATGTCAGCTATAAAACTGCATGATATCACCTAATATTACCTACGATAAATTTAGAGACCACCAGAATATCTCAACACAACTTCCACATCAACAATGCTGACGAAGCGTAATACTATTAGCAGAATACGGTAACGAGAATTCAACCACGAACGTTCGATCAGCAATTTTCAGTGAGCCGAATCGACAACCGATCACTTCCCCACAACGAATTGCCTAACTGCCCAACGATGAGATATTTTTCGATTGAAAATTGCATCAACGCAATTGAAGTGCATTAAATGGTGTGAGTGGGAATTTTAAATTTTATATTGCAGCTATATATCGTTGTTGCAACAACAATGTAATCATTAGATTTGCTCCGGCTTGCGGAGCAAAAAAGAAGTGGAAAGGTTATTTAACTGCCCAACGATGAGATATTTTTCGATTGAAAATTGCATCAACGCAATTGAAGTGCATTAAATGGTGTGAGTGGGAATTTTAAATTTTATATTGCAGCTATATATCGTTGTTGCAACAACAATGTAATCATTAGATTTGCTCCGGCTTGCGGAGCAAAAAAGAAGTGGAAAGGTTATCGGATACTCGATGAATTTCCAATAGTTTATGTTAATTTCTCAGCTCCGACTTTTGTGGTTTTAATGTGTATGCCATACGATGATCCCTAAACCAACCGAGATTCGTTCTGCCCAACCGATACTATAAATGACAGATGGCTGTCAATATTTTTTCCACTTGATGGTATCGAAGACCACCTAAGTTACATTTCGTCTACGATACACTTAATTTATACAATTGAATTCTTTACGGTATATACAGTAGTGGCAACCTATTTGCATATCGAATATCCCATTGCAACGAATCGGTCAAGTGGTCATGTGTTTATTCGGCTATGGTTTCTCTAGAAAATTATCTAACCGGTAAGGTTTTTTTGTGTGTGTGTGAAGGGAAAGTTTATAGGAAGCGGAAAGGTGTTGCATTATGAGACTGCCAGTGTACGTGTGACCTATTTGTCGATCCTTTTTTTACCTTTAAATATTTTAAGATGTTTCTAAAATGCTGAAATGGACTTTTTATTTCAATAATACCTACTTAATATTCACTAAATTCTTAAATTTTGTATTGTTTGCAACGTTGAAATGAAATATTTGTATCATTAGCATTGAATGAAAGCCGCTTAAATCACCTCGAATTGATGCCAAATTACCGCAACGAAATCGTATGTAATCGATTATTGATCGATTTTGTTATCAGCTATCATATCAGTTATCACCTCTAACAATTGAGCACCATTCAGTCAACCATCGTTGCACCACCCTTTGTTTTTCTATTCCATTCCGTAATCAAACTTAAATTATTTCACCTGGTTTACCTTCCCCTACCAACCTTTTAAAGAGAATCTGCTTTTGAATCCCATCTGTTTATCTTCGATGCTTAGGTCGATACTAGAATATGCGATTCAATGGTTGTCGTCTCCACAGACACCATTGAGTCCAAATTTACAGCTGTCGAATCGACGATGTTCAATTATGCTTAATTAAGTATTATTTATTACAGCTTTTTTTAAACCCAAGATTATTTAGATAGATTGAAGCCCCAAAAATTTGCATATTTGAATAGACTTGGGTCTCTAGATTTGCATAATATTTGAATAGACTTGAACCTTTTAATTTGCATAAACTGGGATTAGCGTCATATTCGTCAAAATTTTATGATAACGAGCAATATTATTCACTAATACCCTCATTTAGTGGAATTTTTCACTTTCTGCGCTGAGGAAAACTAATTTAGAACACTTGAATGCTCTTAATTAGTGGTCTAAAAAGAGAGTTTATAACCAGTTGCACAACAGTGACCCAACAAATACGGCTGTCAATTGCAAAGCGACAGCCAGCTTCACATCTAACTGACAAATAGTTGCAAATAAAGACATTCACTTAGGATTATTCACTCTTATCATTTAATCATCTATCATCCAATATATTCAATGATATGAAAATTATGTTATGTTCTGCAATTCGTTCCAATTGTTCAAACAAATATTTATTCGTTAGACTCATATATCAGCGGTCGTGCAAAAATATAATCCCATTTGGGATGGAGTTGAGAGAGGAAACCCGTCGAGAGTGAGGGGGGTGGCAAAATAGAGGCAAGTTTGTATAGTTAACTATACAAGGGCATATTGATATTTACAGGAACACAAATCTTTAATTTGTTGTTCAGAAATACCACCTGACCAGATACCATCTTTGAGTTTACAGTGTTGTAATTGCAGTGCTAGAAACGATAACTGCTGCAATGTCGATGGACGTAACGGTACGAATGCGATACCACGTGAGCTAATGAATGCGAATTGAGAGGACGTGCAAGCCTGAAATAAACATTGCAGAGAAAATAAATGCTTTAAAAGGGGGGGAAAGGGGGGTTGGAGGGGTGTACAGTTTAGAAGAGAGAGGGGAGGGGAGATGACTAGTCGAAGCAACAAATTCGTAGAATCTATTATGACGGATTAGACTCTTCAACGCTTAAGACTAGATCCGAACTCCACTACGATCCCCATCGTTGAGATCTGCTCATATTTATTTGTGTGCCTAGCATTTTTTTTTCTTTAATGAAGCTTTAAATAAATATATGATATGCAAATTAGGGTTGATTAACATATAAACGATTAGGGTGATTTAAAGAAAGAGAAAACTCCTTACAGCATAAAATCTTAGCTGAATACGTTGTGGTAAGCGGCATCTCGATGCAGGTAGCACACAATATTTTTTATTATCATCATCGATTTCGATGCAATAAAATGAATGTATTCCATTTTTAAATACCTATAAATGAGTACGATTAGCTACTTCGAATTTAATTTAATTACGATTAATTAATTGCTAAAGCTAAGAAAAAAATCATCGAAAAGAAAAAGTAAACAAGTGAAAATATTTAACGGAAGAATTGCAGCGATTGGCGTATTTGTAATTCGATTCGTTTGAATAAAAAAATATTGAGTAAACTGAAATGAATGCGTTTACGTTTTCATTCGTCTAATTGCCCATCCAATTTTTTCTCAAAAAATATTCGTTTTTTTTTTACAACTTAATCACTTGCAAATTGCAATTTAAGCAAAATGCAATGCAATTAAAGTAAAATACAATGCAATCTAAGTTAAGAATTTGCAAGTTTCAGGCATATTCAACTACTTATAAATATTTTCAATTCGTTTTAAAGACGATAGAAACGATTTCAAAAATGTTATGATTGGCTACAGTATGCTTTAGACAAATGTGACCAATATAAAAACGAACGAAACTATATAGTTTCCCCTCTAATATAACTAAAAACTTTATGGTGTATTACTCTAAATAAAATAATTTTAGAAATGATTTCCACAAAAAAAAATTTAATTGAACAGAATATTTTTATGTTTTCTTTGCAAACTTATAAGGTGGATCATTAAGATTTATAACAAAAAATATTTGAAAATACAGGTGAAACCACGATAACATTTCTATCCCCCCCCCTTCTCTGCCACTTATTACCCTCCCGTCTTGCCATTAATCATCCTCTCCCCTTCCAATCATGAGTTATATTCCGCTTTTTCAGCTATTATGAGTGAAATAAGTATGAGACCTTTGCAACACATGTTATTCCATCGCTAAAAATATTGAGTAACGATTCGACAGCACCCAAACGATGACCTCGTAGACCATAGCTTTCACTTACTCGATGAGCTGCCAATTCACCCAACTGCAAATCCATCAGCAATTATAATATTCAAATTTATACTAGCGAAAATAATTGGTGACCCGAAGTGAACGTTGAAAAAAAAATTTTTTTTTTGATTTCCCACGCATCTATCATATAAAATTGTGAATGAAATGGTACTTTACTCGTAATTTATATAAAGTTTAACAGCTATTAAATATGATATGAAAATGGATTGCATGTGCAATTCTAAATGACATCATTCATAAGAGTGCATTAACTCCGAAAAAAAAAACACTTAACTGATTCAGTTTAGCAAAAAAGGCGCATATGTCATCAGTGTCGAAGAAATGTGTATGCGTTACCCGTACTAAAGAGGCGCAAATGTCACCAGTGCCAAAAAGGGTGCTTATGTAACCTATATCAAAAAAGGTGCATATGTTGAATTTACATTAGTTGCAATAATGCGTCCAAAAAGGCAACACATTATAAATTCAATCAATAAAGAAGCAATAAAGCAAACAGTTGGGGCCACCAAACACTTCCACACGACACGTCAGCTGTTTTGCAGAAAAATAAAACACACAATGAAGGATTTTTATGAGAAATCAATAGGCTGTAAAAATGCTCAAGTTTGAGCAAGCTGCAAAAAAATGCTCAAGTTTGAGCAGGTTCTAAAAATGCTCAAGTTTGAGCAGGTTGTAAAAATGCTCAAGTTTGAGCGATGCCAAATTGTTCTAGAGAAAATGTTTATCAAAAATTTTTTATAGGATTTATAAATCTTTATGAATTATATTAAAATTAATGTAGAAATAAAATTTAATTTTTATCGATTATGCGTATAAATATGTGCTTTTCCAATTTCCACCTC
>QEWY01000927.1:389624-411688 GCA_006503575.1 Baylisascaris schroederi | reverse complement strand
GGGGGAGACGAGGGGAGGGAGAAGAGGGGGAGGGGAAAAAGCGGTAAAAGGAATAAACGATCGAGCTATCTCAGTGATGAAAAATTACCCCGAATAAAAACTTTGAAGCTCGAAAAATTGGATTGAAACTTTAGAAGACCTATAACCTACATAACCCAGAGGTTTTTATCTAAAATTGCACAGCGATTTGAAAATCACCGCTAAAAAAAAAAGAAAAAAGAAAAAAAAACTTACGAAAAGTGCAACAACCAACGCATAAATATAGGGTTCAGTTTGACTTAATGTATAAGAGGCGTAAAGAAGTTCGATGAGTGGAAAACGAACGATTTGTCGCCATGAATTCGGAATGAATGAATGCAATGACCAAATCTCAATAAAATCGGTTCTATCCGGACATACGAAGAGTATATGTCGACGGAAACCGATTTTACACAAACGATACTGACGCAAACGAGGGTCGGTTTCGAAGACACGCATCACGTGTTAGCCTCTTGAGAGGACAATGTTCGCTGCTATTGAAGCGTTAAGCCTAAGCATCACTCATCACTGTGTAATATAACACAGAACGATCTATAATTGCTAAAAATAAATTAATAAATTATTAAATTATACACATATCTTTGTAAAGGTATTTTTAGTATAGTCGATTCATTCAACTATTTACGCTCTTTCAAGAAAGGAAACTATTTTCTCGTCTTTTGCGCATATTTCCATTTTGCTCTTTTATAGTGGAAAAAAATTTTCGTTTTTGCGCTTCTATAGTCGAAAAATTTCTCGAAACGACAACTTTAGAACGGTAAGTGGACTAATTATGCCACAGGTATTCAGCGGCTAGAATATTGACCGTCCTCCCATTATTTATTTCAGCACCTTAGTGATCTACACCTTGAGGGTGTTTAATTATTTTAATGGCAGGTGTGTTATGCTTGTGGTGGTCAACGTTATATGAGTAGATTTATATGTTTGCTAAAAAAGTTTGCTAGGAGGTTTCATTGCATCGAAATTTTGAATTTTTATTAAATTCATTTTCGTTGAATTATTGCTTAAAAAAAAAACAACTTACATTAATATACGATTGTGATGAAGCAGTATAAACATTCCATGTATTCTCATCCCCATTATAGATGATCACTTCATTGTTATCTCGAATCTTGAGTATTTTACGTTGATCGCCATCCAATACGATTGGAAATCGACTACAACGCTCTTCGTTTTCTTCAGCACAAATCGTTTCACTCTCGATCACAAACGTTTTCGTATCCTTCAAATTTAGTGCCAATAAAAAAAATTTTTAAAAATATATTTATTTAAATATACAGCTTAAATTGAAACAACTCTTTCTGAATTAAAGCCACTGGGCTTCTATTCAAATAAATACGGTAATGATAATTTTAAAACTTTGAAAGATATTTTCTGCAACGCACCTCAAGTAGATGAATAATCCAAAATGGTATCGGTCCCATTACGACGCTTCGATCGTACATGAACAATTGTTGATCACCACATCCAATAAGAACGTTTTCGAGGAATACTTTATTCTCGAACTCTTCACCAGATGCACCATCCAAATCGAATGCACGCACATTGCCATCGTCAATGTTTATTTGAAGTACGGAAATTCGAGGAACATCACATTCCTGAATCAAGGAATTAGGTAAATTTATTGAGATGTTAAATAGGTGTTAATACCGTACCATTGCATATCAGTTTTCTTTGCCAATTTAATTGAATATCAAATAAGAGCACAATGTAAACATTTTTTTTCCTTTGGGAATTTCGCAATCTTCTTTTCTGCCCGGCAATAGTACAATTTCATAATCGGCAAATGGAAGAATGCGTCATTACAAAAAAAAAATTCTAGGCAAGTTTCCNCGTCTTTTGCGCATATTCCCATTTTGCTCTTTTATGGTGAAAAAAAATTTTCGTTTTTGCGCTTCTATAGTCGAAAAATTTCTCGAAACGACAACTTTAGAACGGTAAGTGGACTAATTATGCCATAGGTATTCAGTGGCTAATATATTGACCCTCCTCCCATTATTTATTTCAGCACTTTAGTGATGTACACCTTGAGGGTGTTTAATTATTTTAATGGCAGATGTGTTATGATTGTGGTGGTCAACGTTATATGAGTAGATTTATATGTTTGCTAAAAAAGATTGCTAAGAGGTTTCATTGCATCGAAATTTTGAATTTTTATTAAATTCATTTTCGTTGAATTATTGCTGAATTCAATGGAAATAAAAATTTTCTGATTTAGGTTGACGTGATCGTAGATCAATTTGTAATCTTTAATCATATCAATAATATTTCTAATGATTGCAATCTTGTACGTTTAGATCTCTTATTATAGGTTAACGAGAGTCGATGAAATTCAGAGGGGGTTTTTAGAAGGGTACAAAGGTATTGAAAGGAGGGTACTGATTGGTGGAGATGGAATGGAATAGAATGAGAAGGGATGTAGATAATCTCCACCACGTTGCAATAAAAGGCATATATGCAAAAGAATAGTAAATATTCCGCACCAGTGGTTTTCATTAGATATAAACGGCATAATTATAAAAGTTTGGCAATACATCATCGGAATATTACTCAAATACGACGTAGCAGTAATTTTTTGCTGAAATTTATGCATATTTGAATGACGAATGAGAGGAATAGAAAAGGAATGCAAATTTTGATAGAAATCAATCCTATTAAAAAATTTGAATTTTTTTATTAAATTCAAATTTGAAAAAAATCATCTGTAAGCAAAAAATTGGGAAGTGGGCATAAAGTTGTACGCTTTAAAAATTTCGCTTATGTGATAGTTGTCGATTTATTTATGTTGGCTGTTTTAGTTTCAGTTGGTTCGTTGATTTTGAAATTGCTTAGACGATTTGTGGCTGTATAATGGGGTATTCGTAGACGTACCTATGATCGAGTACTCGTAGACGTACCTATGATCGGGCGCTCGTAGACGTACCTATGATCAGGCACTCGTAGACGTACCTATGATCAGTTACTCGTAGGCGTACCTGTGATTGGTACTTGTAGACGTACCCATAATCGGCTACTCGCAGACGTACCTCTGATCGGGTTCGGGTTCCCGTAGACATACCTGTGATCGGGCACTCGTAGACGTACCCGTGGTCGGGTACTCGTAGACGTGCCTATGATCGGGTACTCGTAGACGTGCCTATGATCGACACTCATAGATGTACCCATGATCTAGTACTCGTAGACGTACCTATGATCGGGCACTTCTGGATGTACCTATAATCGAGTACCCGCAGACGTACCTATGATCGGTACTTGTAGACGTACCTCTGATCAGGTACTCGTAGACGTACGTGTGGTCGGGTAATTGTAAACGTACCTCTGATCGGGTACTCGTAGACGTATCTATGATTGGGTACTCGTAGACGTACCTATGATTGGGTACTCGTAGACGTACCTATGATCGGGTACTATAGACGTACCTATGATCGGTACTGTAGACGTACCTATGATCAGCACTCGTAGACGTCCTATGATCGGATACTCGTCGACATACCCATGATCGAGCACTTGTAGATGTGCCTACGATCGGGTACTCGTTGACATACTTGTGATCGGGCACTCGTAGATGTGCTTATGATCGGGTACTCGTTGGCGTACCTATGATCGGGTACCCGTAGACATACCTGTGATCGGGCACTCGTAGGTGTGCCTATGATCGGGCACTCGTAGACGTACCTATGATCGGGTACTATAGACATACCTATGATCGGGTACTGTAGACGTACCTGTGATCTGGGGGGGGGGGGGGGGGGGGGGAGGCACGGTAATCTCCTATTGAGGAATGCCTCCCATACAACGACAGCGATGTGGAGTCGTTAATCAACCACGAATGTCAAGTTTGCTGCTGATTTTTGCAGCTTCAATATGACATGCTGATAATATGGTCTTGCCTAAGAAGAGGGCCGAAGGAGGGGAACTGGGAAAATCTTTAGCATCTCAGACATTTGCGCCAGTTTTCACTGGATGCTGGAAATGCTTGATCATGTTTTAACTGAGACGTTGCATTCACATTTCGTCTTGTTTGGCAAGTCTGTTGTTGTCGTCTCGTTGTTTCGAGATTCGGATGTTGATAAAACGACGCCCACGCAGCGATTGATGTAAATGCTGAAGTGTGCAACAGGTTAAAGGACGTTGCACAACAGGTTAGGCGTCGGCGTCGTTTTATTTCGTAGCAACATCATCCCATATTATTCGTATTCGTATCGCTGTGTGCGTAACGAATACCACTGAAATTGGAGAGTCGTTTTTGCATTCGTTGGTGCAATTGCCAGGATCGGATTTTCCCTTTCGTTAACGGTGGATCAGCTCGTTTCTAATCCACAAATAATCACTGCTATATAATGGCAACCGATGATACAAAACGTTATATATGTGAGTTTACTTATCTGTGTGGTACTTTACTGATTTGATTGTAATGAGTTGTGTTGAGTTTTGAGAGAGGAAAATAGAATGAGCACCTTCCCATCTTTACTGGCTTATTTCCATTGAGTTATTTAATTTATTTATTGTTTATTACCTTCCTACAGTACTCTGAGCTACTAATATTCAAGGCTAATTTTCTTTAAAAGATCGAAATATGGTAGTGGATCAATTTGGAATGTGGCATCGAAAATTTAGATTTTTTTTGAAGTTTTTTATATAAATATTGGATGTTCTATATGATGTAGTCTGATCAACGCCAATTTTGATGTAGCATTCGCAATTATGAAAGAATTCGATCGGAGAAAACGAGATCAGAGGGCAAGAAAGCGGAACGGTTGGTTGTAATTGAGTTAAAACTTCCACGAAAATATAGCTATGAGCTTGAAAAATTGTATATTTAATGAATAAGCTGTCGTAAAATATAAGTATGTAAAATGGGGAGGTCCTTATTTACATATGGCGACGTTTTTTGTTGTTGAGTTCATTCGTTCTAACCAAAGTGGAGAGAAGATGGCGATTAATACGCAGTTTACTTAACGGAATAAAAGGAGAAAAGAAATGACATAAAGCTTTAAATAGAATTTACCGGATATCAATGAAGATACTGTCATGATTTCTTGAAATAATCGGAGGGGGGGGGGGGGATTTTTTAGTCTTCTTTCAAGGATGCTGGCTCCATCGGAGCCTATGAGAGGATTTCTCGCTCCTCGATACGAGCCTAAAACTAAGCAATACAGAGAAAATCATGTTCATTGCATCCGTTCGATGGTTTTTTCTACGAACAAGAAAAGAAAGTTATGAAATAGCTTGCAAAAGAGATAATACTAGAGCATCACCAATGACGACAACTTAGAGTTACTATTGATATTGGTATCACCTAATTGCTACCTTACCCAGGCAGGTTGACATAGATGATGTTTATTAAAGCATTACTAACGATGTGTGACGAAGATGACGAAGAGGCAGTGGTATTCGAATGTGGTGCGTCTCTTGCTGCGAGTGCATTTCCAAATTTCGATGAGATTCGTCGTGCTGGGAAACTTTGTGATGTTATACTTACCGCTAATGGATTTAGGTATGGCATTTATATCTATAAAACTTTGTTTTTATTTCTCATTTATTTTTATCTTTTTTTTTAATGGTTATTAGCATTATAATTGGGAAATTTAATAGGTAAAATCTATATTATTGTGTTATCTCTCTATTAAATTTAGTATTGTCTGGTCACATTCGAAGAGAATTGCTGACATTTAAAGGTGTCGAAAAAAATTCCATAGATTTATGCCCGTTCAGATTATCACTTTACCCGATGAGATGATGGGGAAATTAGACTTTTATAGATTTCTTTGAGCACAGAGATCAGTTGAAAATTAAAGCAACATTGCTTTTCTCTAAGTTTTCATTTCAAGCTTTTAGAGTAATTCCTTCCCATGAACTCTTTCTTGTATGTATTATCATCTTCAAATGTTGCAAACGCTATAAGCCCTGGGTTTGTAAACAGTGAATTACGATATTCAGCTTTACGACATATATATGCAAAAAGTGTTTACGATATTACAGTTTTATATTTTTGTGTTTAGGTAGAGTTCGTTTATGTGTGATTAGGGTTACTGCGAAAGCAATATGGTTTCAGATTTAGTGCACACCGTATTGTTTTGGCAGCAACAATACCGTACTTCCGAGCAATGTTCACTGCAGAGATGGCTGAATGCCAACAGAAAGAGGTTCACCTTCAAGGTGGATTACTTCACCTTTTTTGCTTTATATTTATTGAGCTTTATTAGTGAACGAAGATATTCGTGTTAATATCCTGCAAACAGTTGCGTTATGAGGTCAGTAGCATCCGATCTTGCGACCCGTTCCCCTCTTGCCACCCGTCTTTCCTCCCTTTCCCCCCCCCCCCCCCCACCCCCACCCTCGGCCTCCTCTTCAGCGCCTTGTTGACTTTGACAACCGGATCGAATGTTTTAGTTAGGTTTCTGAGACTATCCTATCTTTCGTTTCTGCTCCTTATGGTCCAGTTATAGGCCATTTCTCTTAGATTGCAAGGATTGCATCCAGGGATTTTCTTGTGTGTTTGTGTGAAATTCGACTGTTCGTCTGATGGATATAGGTGCATGTGGGAATGTTTGAGATAGCAGTGTGAATCAAGGAAGGTGTATTAGGAAGATATTTATTATGAAGATGTTTTACCTGAAGAAGTTTTGAGTCTTTGGGATTGTCGAGATTATTGAAAACTCAGGTAGTTAGCATTGGTTAGCATCAAATGTCATATGTGATCCGTGAGGTTAGAGACTATCGCCTTAAAGAATGGTTTAAGATCGTTATTAGGATTATAAGCTATAACAGTATATTTATTGGGATGTTTTTTAGTTGAAGTTTATTGCGGCACTCAACTTTTCCATAAAAAGTTGAATAATTAAAAGAGTTATTTAATATAGAATTCGATGCGGATACATTGGAACAATTGATTGCATTTGCATATACGGGTCGTGTACGCATAACGAATGCAAATGTACAAAGTATTATGCAAGCGGCTAATTTCCTTCAATTGAACACCATAGTGGACGAATGCTGCAGATTCTTGCAATGCAGACTTCAAAGTCAAAATGTGCTTGGGATTCGTTCTTTTGCAATGGCACTCGGTTGTGTATCGTTGGTTCTTTCTGCAGGTAAACGTCTTCTGAAAACATTAAAGCTGAAGCTTTGCATATTTTTACAGCTGCATCTCTTAGTATGGTTCAATTCAAGCAGTTTTATAAGGTAATGGTTACCTTTTTTATACCTTAAATTTCATAAGGTAACGATTACTTACTTGCGTTATGTTTCTCGTTGAATACTTGAAATTTTATAAGACAATAGTTTCCTGCGTTAGTATTGCTTTTGGGAAAGAGGAGAGGTAGAAATATGTGGAATTTTCCTCTTTGTTCCCAGTGGATGAGGGATGTTATTGTGGAATATTTGCCCGGGCAGTCGATATTAATTTAAAGGAGTCTTTGATCATCGAGAAGGACTTCTGAATCCCTCTCTGATAGAAGTATTCAATTTCGTGTGCAATAGTTGTAGTTATTGTTTATGCAGTATTATTTAATTATTGATTTCAGATCGTTATTTGCATAAACATTTCATGCAAGTATCCCAAGGAGAGGAATATTTGGCACTTTCAATAGATGAATTATCACCGATACTCAATAGAGATGAACTTTTTGTTGAGAGTGAAGAGCAGATATTTGAGGCAGCGATGAGATGGTTGGAAAATGATCCAGATCGAGAGCAATATTCTGCTAGGTATGAATTTTATGTTATCTAAATTTTTAGTTAATGAAAGAGGGGCTTTTCTTTGAGACAAAAGGTGGTATTTTTATGGTGAAGTTTAAGCATAGTTTTATGCTGTGAAATCGAAATATTATCACTTAATAGCGCCCAAAATGACGGATATTATCGAACGTTTTGGCGGAATATTATTCCCATTGTGCTTTCCAGGATATTAAGAGCGGTGCGCTTACCATTATTGAAGCCCCATTTTCTTACCGATCAAGTTGCATCACATTCGATCATTCGTAAGAGCCTAAGTTGCCGAGACCTCGTCGATGAGGCTAAAGACTATCATCTTATGCCCGAAAGACGGCACCTTATGAAAACATTCAGGTGTTTTTTATATTACTTTTAATTTTTTTTAGAATTTTTTCTCCAATATAACTATACTTTCCCACTTTGAAATGTGCACTTATAATTTGTGAACGGAGATAGTTTAATAGTAGTATTGATGAGATAGATCTGGGATCTGCTTTGCACATATATTGAGATCTCATTTTATCCTCTACTTCGAAATCCCTGATATCCTGTTGCAGGGAATGTTTTGTAGGAGACGAGGCTTGTATGGTCGTTAAATTGAGGTGAGTAAGCAATCCACTCCCTAAACTTGAAAGGCTTATCTCTGACGACTTAATCCAAGGACTTGTTTAAAATGCCTTTGCGGTTCATTTAACGAAGAGTGCGGAATTGTTCATGACGTTGTTGTGTTGAAGAAGCACCTAATCGCTTTTTTTTTGCAGAACAAAGCAGCGTTGCTGCTATGATGTACCCGGGCTTATATTTGCAGTGGGTGGTCTCACAAATACTGGCGATTCACTGTCAACTGTAGAAATGTTCGATCCAACTACAGGTTTGCATTCATAAACTAACTAATCACCATCATTCGGTTTGCTGCTTAGTGATTAAATAGCCATCTTACTTTTTGTTGTATATTTTTTATGTTTTGTTATTTAGTGGGCTACTGATGAGTGGATTAAAGCTTAGATGTTACGTGCCTCCTGAATTTCAGGAAACGGCAATCCACAGCTGTTTTTTTTTAAAACTTGGGGGAAACGATTAGGCTTTCTATGCGTTTTCATGAGAGGTCTTTGCGGTTTTTGTCAATTTTCAAGTGGTATTTGCCACTTTAATAATCTCTGATGTTTTACGAAGGTCGTGGATGGCATGGATTTATTTTTTTGTTCAACGAAAAGATTGGCATCTCCCTTTGTTCCTCTTTGCGTTCTTTCTCCTGGTTGGACTGTTGTTAGCCAGTGAGCGGGGAGAAGGCCAACGACCAAATTTGAATGGGCAACACATTTAAATGTGCTGTGAAAACATACTTTGTTTTAGAATATAACTTTTCTTCGGGAGAGGTGAGTTGAGAGGGAGGAAGGGGGGCGAGGGGGGTGTCGCTCCTGTTACTGCTAAAATGCTGGGGGGGGGGGGGGGGGGGGGGGGGAGGGGACATCTCTTCTCCATTGTCCCCCCTTTCCTTCCGTTTCTTATTCCTAATCACGACGGCCGTATTTATGATGGATGATGATAGATATTGAGGAATGTAGATACATAGGGATTGTTGCTAATAGGTGCATTATGCTTGATGGTCGATGTAGTTTGCAATATATCAAAATGAGCCATATTCAAGAAAGATGTGCACATTGGCAACCGTTCAGGCAAATGGTCATGTGTACAACCAATGAATTCTATTCGTTCTCGCGTTGGTGTTGCTGTAATGAATCGTCAATTGTATGCAATTGGAGGTTTTAACGGGCATGATAGACTGAGAACCGTCGAAGTATTCGATCCAGAAACAACCAAATGGAGAGAGGTGAAGCTGTTTTTTATTTTTTGTTTATTTATTTACAGCAGTTTCAACAATCTCTAAAAGGATGTAACAGTTGTGTGAAGAGTGGGATGGTCTAAATTTTTGCTGCTTATATGTTGATTATGGTTAGGTAGATGTTAAGCATATTCTATGTATCGGAGGTTATTTTCACTTTCGCACAGTGAGGGCACATTTCCAAATGTTTTATTGGTTGTAGATGAACAACTCCATTCCGATTCTCAGTGGAAGGTATCAGTGATTGGAAGTCCGAAATTGTTTTGGATAAAAGGGAGTAGAATGGAGGTGGTAGAAAAATTTTTTATGAGAGAGGTTTAAATTTTCTTTCATCTCTGAATTTTTCCTTCCTCTTGTTTTGAATATTCATAAATAATGATGCATTCTTGTCATAACAGGTTTGCCCATTAACAAATAAACGATCGGCTCTTGGTGCGGCTGTTATAAATGAGCGTCTATATGTGTGTGGTGGCTATGATGGTATCAGTTCGTTATCATCAGTTGAAGTATATAATGCGATAACGGATCGATGGTCAATGACAACACCGATGCATAGATTACGCTCAGCGGCGGGTATTGCTGTCATCGATAACTACATTTATGGTGGGTATCTTTTATTATTTTTTTTCTGTTAGTATTTTTATTTTGTTGCTATATTAGAAGTTAATGAAAAAATTTGCTGTGCTCATTTTTTTCACAGTGGAAACCATCATAAGTAGTACCAAATTCCCTTGCAATGGTGTAATTACGGCGTCGACTCCTTGAGGTTAAGTTAGAATATAATAAGTTCTAGCATTTGTGGCTAATATTCGTTCTAAGCAGTTCATGGTAGGCTGTGAAGAGCGTATCGGCGGGATTAGTGCTGTGATAAGCGTTGGATTTGTATCCCTATCCAAGCTTATGACCTTTGTTTTTTAAGTAACTATACTATAGTGCCCGTTGTGGCCTATTCCACTTCGGTGACGGTCTCCTCCAAGTGGCGTCCAGGGTGGGTAGCACATTTGCTGTACTCTAACTTTTATGCAACGCCTTTTCTCAATCATCGGTCATTAATCTGTAATCTTTTATTACAGAGTACTGAGCTTTGTGGAAAAAGCAAAGGCAAAAGCTTACCCAGTTTCTTCATTCCATATTTTTTTAAAGGGTTGTAATGTTATATACTGATAAAGTTTAAGTGATCGGCGGCCATGATGGGATGTCGATATTCAACTCGGTTGAACGGTTCAATGTTGAGACAGGCGACTGGCAATTAGTGAAGCCGATGGGTAGTAAACGATGTCGTCTTGGTGCGGCCGCATTGCGTGGCAAAATTTACGTATGTGGAGGGTTCGTCGATTTACAATTCTATAAGAACATCTTGTTAGTGGCAACGAATGTTTTTTTGATAATATTTTAAAAACCGGAAATATCTTCACCTTTATTATTTGTAAATATGAAATGCATCACTAATCTTGCTGAAATATAAGCGGATTTGCAACTTGAATTGTAAAAAAAGTTGGTGATTGGCGGTTTTCAGCTATGATGGATGCCAATTTCTAAAGAGTGTGGAGGTGTATGATCCAGACAAGGATCAATGGAGTCCACTCTCTCCGATGCATCTCAAACGAAGTCGGGTCTCTCTGGTTTCGAATGCGGGTATCCTATACGCTATCGCAGGGTTCGTTTAGATTCTTTTTTCTTACTTGACATATGTAAATATGTACATAGTTGTACATACATATTTTAGTGTATATAGGTATGCGTGTATATACATGTGTATACGTACATATGTATTTATGTGTGATGTGCAGTTGTGTTTGCCTCATATGCTGTTGTTCTTGTTTGTCAAGATTTGCTGAAAAATGACTTACTTTCGAATTGAATCAATCTCTATTCCTTTAAAATCTTTCAACATTCACAACTCTAGAGATGAACTGGAGATGCAGTCTTGTAATATGAGCAGTTTATCTTTGATAGGGAGTTGCACTTTAAAAAAAAATTTTTTTTTTTTTTTTCTTACAAAGGTTCAGGTCGTAGTTGAAGGAAGACTCGTCCGTTGATGATGAAGTATTGCAGAGAACTTTTTTTTCCCACAATTCACAAGCTGATCCACCAGTTATAGGCCTTTTGAAGTTTCCCTTAAATTTGCATATATTTTGCAAGAAGTCAGATTTGAATTCACTGTTGTGAGTTTATGCAGTCGGTTGGTTAGAAAAGTGAGATTGCAAAAGTTTGCATTACACCGATTGCATTTCATAATATTGCAACTAAAAACTCAAATTCTTTAACTGCTGTATGGAGTTTATTATTACTTTAATTAGATTGCAAACGGTAATTGAAAGGTTCAAATTTTTCTTGAAGATTCTCTCACAGCGGAGGAATTTTAACTACCTATTTATTAAAGACGGATCGGGGAGGGAGGGGAGAGGGAGCGATGAGGGGTTCAGTTGGCAATATACAACCTTTTTTTGGTTTTTCTTTCATCTCGTTTGATATTGTATTTGTTTTCAGCTATGATGGTATATCAAATTTGAGTTCGATGGAAACTTATAATGTTGAAGAGGATAGTTGGACGTTGGCGGCAAGTATGGTAGCACATGAAGGAGGTGTTGGAATTGGCGTCATTCCAATACCACCGGAGATGTTGTAACCATTTTCAATCTTAACCCAAATCAAGATGGAGGTGTTTGTTTAGCAACTGAAGAATGACTGAAGTGCAAATTTTTTTGCATAATCAAAAAAGCAATAATATGGGAATTATTCGAATCTGTCAACGATGCAATATGAACTTTCAAATATCTAACAAAACGGTTGTGTATGCTTTATTATTGTTCTTAAATTGAATGTGTTATAATTGTTAGTCATTGCGATGATATTCGATGCCAATATAATTTCTTCTAGTGGATTTCTGAATGAGAATTGAGTGATTTGTTTTTTTTTTTTTTTGATCTCAGAAATTCTCATCAAAAAGGTTCAATGATTTTGCTAGTACAAAAACCGCTTTGGAAGAGAATTCGATCCCCATTTATGGTACTCTAGCTTTAGATTGGCTTTCGTTTCATGATTAAAGAGCCACATAAAAGGGATCCCAATTTTTCCGATGCGTTTTCCAAGTTGCTAATATTTCCATTGGCAATCTTTCATAACTTTATAGTTCGCCCAGGCAAATGATATGTTCGTAACTTTTTTTTGCGGTTATTCCATGACGAGAAATTATTATAAATAGACGAATCTGAAAGAGTGCTTCCATTGGCATTTCCAAATTTTTGCATCTTATAAGACTCGGAGATCTAAAGTTTACCCTGAATTTAATTATTGGAATTTTAATTGGTTGATATTTACAAACTTTGCGATGATTTTCTTTGAAGGTGAGAAGATGAAATGGCAACGAATAAAGGGCAAGATATGAAAAATATTTCGAAAATAAGGGAAACTTTAGGGATTTTACTTGCCAATTTTTTTAAAAATCCTATACCAAATTTGAAACTCTACCTAGATTTTACGATTATTGAGGTTTTTTTTTTGTTTGTTCCAACAGGCAAAAGATGAGCTTATATTAAAAATTATTATATTTCATTGTGATATTCCTCTGATGACAAAATTTAAATGCTTTCCAAAAAAAGTGCTCTTATATGTCTATCATTTGCATATTCATGTATTATGCATAAAAATGTTTTATATCACACCTCATCTATGACTTTTGAATATCGCGTTCGAAAAAGAAGTTATATTCCCATCAATTGTAAGTTTTTATTGTTACATCTTTGCTGTAGCTATTGCCGAATCCTGAAATTCCTGGAATGGATGAGGAAGGGGACTTAGGGGTTATTAACCCAAATAGGCAAAGGTGAGATTTTGGGTAGGAAAAGACGACGCCTTGAGAAAAAAAAACCGAAAAAAATTGGTATCACTGAGGACGATATTATAAAAAAATTAGAGATTGTTGCATAGCATATATATATTCGGTAAAGGTACGCTGAAATTTAACGAAATTTTCCTTTAAATGCAGCCTAAAAGCATCGGTTGTAGCATTTGTCGTTCGATGTACTAATGAATGAATACTTACCCTCGCATGCATTTATGCCTGCGAGGGTAAGTATCTCATTCCGTGTACATCAAGTAAATGGGCAAAGCATTTGCAAAGAATATTACCAAGTGAGTACACAAATAAGCGAATATTTTATGTTACTTTCGAAACAAAAACAATTTTCCTTCTGCTTTTCAGCCATCGAATCGATCATCTAAAGGATCCCCTTCGTTTAGAGCTCATCCTTCTTGGTCTCCTTATCACCTTTAGATTTTTTTGTATCTTTCTTTAATTTCTCTTCACTCTCTTCTTTTGTTGTTTTCTTTGCTGACTTTGTAGTTTTCTTTTGTGTCTCGTCATCTACTTGTTTCTTTTCAGATTTTACCTTTCCTTCTTTTTCTTTTTTCGGCTTTTCGTCTTCTTCCATTTTTGATTCTACGTCTTTTTTCGATTTCGTCCCTTTTGTTTCTTTCGGTTCCTTCTTGTCCTCTGCTACAGTCTTTGTTTTTTTCTCTGTCCTCTCCTTCGTCGCAGTTTTCTTTTCATCTTTCATCGTCTTTCTTTCGCTCTTTTTCTTCTCTTCAACGTATCCCTCATCTGCTTCTTTCTCTTCCTCCACCACAACTTCCTTCTCTTTCTTCGAGTCTTCCTCTTCCATCCGAACAGTTATAAATCTGTAGAAAGCTTCAGCGGTTCGTTCATCGTCCGTATAGTAAATTGGCTGCAAATAAAACCTCTCAGCTGATCGATTGCATGCCACCTATCGTCATATAAAAATCCCTCATTTATTTCAGCCAAATTTTTAATGATACGAATACTTCAATCGGGTCATACTCACATTCAAAGGTCGATCTCAGGCTGCGGAATTGATCCTTCAACTCCTTCATTCGCCCACTTTTTTCCCATGCAATAATCAAGGATTCAGCCGATTTTTTGCTGATGAACGTAGGTGAAATGGAGAGTCAATGAAAGCGATCAAGCTAGAGAGAGACTACGCATTGCCCTAAGGCGTTCAGGTATTAAATTAGGGAACAGCAGGTAAATCCTTACCTTTTTATCACCTTTAACGAAGAGGGCTAAGGTGGGTACATCAAGTATAGGAATGCGAGGAATTTCATTTGTAGTTGCATCCATACGTGCGATAAGCACATCTTTATTATCGGCGAACAACTCAGCGAGCCTTTCAATCTCGGGCATTGTATTTTTACAAGCCGTACACCACGACGCATCTGAGAGGAAAAAAAATTATCGTAAACACTGTAATATAGCCCCATCTCCCAAGGGAACATGTCGTATTCGGAAGTACGAGATGATAAGAGGCCTATCTGCAATTGAGGAACAGCTTTGAGCATATTTCAGTATTAAATTTTTTGAACGTATTGGGGAATATAAATTAGGATTCAGATGAATTTAGAGCTGTTAGAGGGATGAAATGTATATATGAAGTATAGGTACAATACCCCCGACTGAGATTACGGTAAATTTTTAGATGCAATTACGGTGTAAAAATATTTAGATGAAATATTGAGCATAGGAAAATGTCCCTTACTATTGGATGATCATTGGGAATCTCTATAAGATGTCATTTTGAAAGAATAAAAGAACTGCATTAATTATGACATTTATAAGATATAAATAAACTTATGCGGCTTTATTTTATTATTTTATTTTATTTAAAATCTAACATTTGAAGATTGATTTATTATAATAAGTATAATAAGCGTAATCGGTATTATAGAGAGATTTCCTATATTCTATCTTAGATAAACTATTAACTAAACTATATCATAGTGCTGAAATTATATTCTATATAGTATTTCTGAAAATAATAATAATAAAAACATCGAACTCACGACGATAGAATTACATAAAACAAATTATAAACGATATATAAATTTGCATAAAATTAATCGATAGAGTATATAAATAATATGTAAATTTGCATAAAATTAATCGATAAAGTATACAAGTAATACGTAAATTTGCATAAAGTTAATCGATAGAGTATATAAATAATCTGAATGTTAAGTATGCAAAAAATGATCAGTTCCTATAGAAAATATGATCGAACTCAGCTTCTAGTAATATTATAATCGACTTACAAAACATAACAAACACGGTTTTCTTCTGATCGAAGACGACTTCTTCGAAGTTTTTACCGACAAGTTGTTTCACCGGTTTTGCATCCCAATTTTTTGGTATATCGTCACTTTTTAGGAATGCCACCGATTTGCCATCGAGACAATCTTGAATGAACGAGATGATATTCTTCCTTGTGATCTGAAATGTAATGCGCTTATTTTATTTATTTATTTATTTTTACTTATTTATTTTTTATATTTTTATTTTTTTTTTTTTTACTCCGTGTTCGTATTTTTTGCAAATTGTTAAGAAACTGCATCACTGAGTAGGTGTGTCTGCGTAATTTTTTTGTGTCTTCCAATAGCTTCTAATTCGATTGTTAGAAAAAAAAAGGCAATGAAATATGAGAAGCACATTGCCAAAGAAAGACATTTCTTCAAATCAACTCTCGCATTGATTTTAAAATTCCCGTAGGAGTTATGAGCGCTTCAAAATGATTGAAATTTGCATATTCAAATTTGGGCTATCGGTCACATCCTGAATGGAAAAGTCAATTAAACAATAAATTTTCTAGATGTGTTTCTTTATTTTTTAGCATTTATGGAAGCATATGGTTTGCTTACTCGAACTGTAAATGAAGTGCCTTGCTCTGGTCATTTTCGATACGTTTCTGACTACTACTTTATTTGGAAGTCTACACTCGAATGTTCATCGGGGTTTTATTCCTTTCTGAAGTAATACGTCTTCAAAACCTCACCAATGAACGCAAATTTTAGCAAATGGGGTGAAAAGGAGGGGGGAGGCGGGAGTGGAGAGGGAGGAGGGGAGGGGGAGGGGAGGAGGGAGAGGAGGGGGGTGAGGAGTGGTATTGGAGCATTTGGAAAGCTCATTACTAGCACTGGTCTGATTGTTCTCCTTTGCTTGGAACTTACAGTAAAACAGTATTACTAGCACCATGAATAAACCGCTAAATAATTAAAAACAAAACCAAACAAAACATTAAAATTTTCACTCAGGTGAAAAATTTTAGTCATTAAATTTATTCAGAGAACATTGTATGCAATATCGACTTTTCTTTTCTTTGAAAATATTGAAACTTAGATGCTATAAATACGACATATATAATGAGTATAACAGCAATTTCAAGCGCTTAAAAAATAGCAAAAAAAAAAAAAAAATGCAAATTTCGCAATAAAATAGCAATATGCAAAATATTGGTGGAAATGCAAATTTTCAAGATCTATTCACGAGGATTTACGAGCAATAATGTGGTGTGATCGATTACTCGGTCTTTTAGTTATCCTATAAGAAGTGATCATTAAAGATTTACATCAACAAACTCGTCTATCATATACTTCATACTTGGTGCTCAATTTGAAATGGTTCCGATTTTACCGTTCGAAAGTTTTCTAAATTATTGGGTATTTAATATGCAATATTTATTGCACTATTAGTGCAATAATTCCACTATTCTTTACTTACTTTTTTGTATATTGCAATTATATACTCGTTGTATTGCAGTTTTCCCACTGATTTTCGAATATATTCTCGGGTCAAATATAAAAGGCCATAGAGGATGAGGAAGAAATAAAAATCCTAAATGCTTTTGTTGAAATTCAAATTAAAAAAAAATTATTTATATTAAATTACCTCACTAAATTCGGCTTTATATTTACTAAGACCAGTAGTGAGATCGATGAAGAGTACGGTTGGCACATCTTCAGCGATAAGACCAAGATATTCGATTGTTTCCCAATGTTCCTCTACATCGGTATTGATAAAAATGAACCTCACCTATAAAATAAATTCGATGTTCACAATTTATTCTCTTTGATTCTAGTTTTGTTGAAACGAATAATGGAATTCATTTTTCTGAAAAATTTTTTTCTGGAAAGAGCACTTTTTCTGGAATATTATTCAGAATTGAGTATTGTTTTCAGTTGGAAATGGGAACGATAATTTTATTATTACAATAGAAGATTTTCTGATTGTATATATTTTGTCGTAGGTTCTATTCGACGAGTCGAATTGAACAAAAAAAAAAAGATAGATGAATTCAGAAATTTAGGAAATAGCTGAAGCATTCTACATTTTTTCAATGATTCCTATAAAACAAAGAACGAGTAGAGATTACGAATAAGTTCTTATGAAAATTATGAAAATTTTTCAAAAATTTTTTATGAAAATTATTACGAAAATTCGTTAAGATTTCATCAAAAACAATCATTAAGTAAAATAAAATGGTTGAGAAATTTCTTGGAAAATTTCCAAAATTTAATTCGCCAAAAAAAAATTTCATCATTCTAGTCTATTAAAGCTTAAAATATAGCCGAATAAAAGCTTACTTTATCATCGAAATGTTTTGCAGCGTATTCAAATTCTTCGAAATGATCATCATAATCGTCTGATTCTTTCGATTCGATAAGTACACTATAGTATGGAAAATCTTTTGTGAAAATTGCCTTTCCGGTATTCCTTTTGAATACGGTTACCGGATCCGGTTTGCCCTGAAAAATGTTGAGCCACATGAGCATATTCAGGAAAACAAATTCCGGGATTTTTTTTTTAGCAATTCACACTCAATAAACATTTGCATCATTTCTTTGCATGTCTTCATAATGAACTATGCACATCTCGCATGCAGTTATTTCCTCTTCCATATTTAATCATCCCATTATATATTTAACTCATTCGTTTAATAAAAGTTGAAAATATTTATAGATGTTCGTATGGGTGCTCATAAACGTTGGAAAATATAGAAAAATATTCGTAAAAATTGAAAAATATGGAAAAGTATTTAAAAAGGTTGAAAAATATGGGAGAATATTCAAAAAAGGTTGAAAAATATGGAAAAATATTCATAAAGTCCGAAAAAACGAATGACATAAAATTAAAAACTGTGGCTGGAAAAAAATAGAAGACCGCTTTTATTCATCGGGAAAAGCTTTTCAACGATATAATAAAATGATTAGAAATTAGTAAATAATAATATTGCTTTCGATTATTTTAATTAATCAACAAAAAAATAGTGGAAATAATTTCAAATGCAATGTAGATTTCTTTAAAATTTTATTCAAATTTAAAAAAAAAGTAATGTTCGCAAAAAATTCCTTTTAAAAGAATTATTGCAATTACTGCAACAAAAGAAAAAAATTGCAATATTAAGGAAATTGTTTGCTAAAAAAAAAGAAAACTATCGCTCATATAATACACAAAATTGCACTTTACAACAACGATCCGGTTTCGCCGATAACGATTGCGAATCGATTCGTTTTCTTTCGAATTTTGCAATTGAAAATATTCATTTATGAAATTAGATTGCGAATATTGCATAAAATAGTGTCGGTTTTTGAGTGATTCTTTTTATTGAAATGCAAATTGATAGGTACCAAAATTGTTTAGAAAAGGGGTTCCAATTAGTACCATATTTCAATAGGACATTGGAGAGATCATTGTCGATGAAGAGGGTCGGAGAGAGGGGGAGGACATTGAAATGGTCGCGGTTTCCCGCATAATACTAGTGCTTCGTACTACTCTAGTGTAAGGTGTGATATCTGCTGGTAAGATGGTCACTCTCCTTGATGGTCATTTCAAGGTCATTTTAGCCATTGGCGATCTTTTGAGACCTAAACCTATAATCTAGTTGCGGTTTTTGCGAAGAAGATATCAACGTTATAACATAAAAAAATTGGAAAACGCGCCAAAGAAGTCCGAACGATATGTGGTTTATACAACCATGTCTAATAAACCAGAGAGTTGAACAATTTTTATAATCTAGTTGCGGTTTTTGCGAAGAAGATATCAACGTTATAACATAAAAAAATTGGAAAACGCGCCAAAGAAGTCCGAACGATATGTGGTTTATACAACCATGTCTAATAAACCAGAGAGTTGAACAATTTTGCACATGACAATAATTTCTTCATACCTACCTGTTCAGCTTTGGTAATATCTACCTACCTATTTCAGATTATATTCATTAAAATCTATTACTGTGGCTTTTACGACTCGAAATTTGAAACCATCAAAACAGACAGACGGATAAAAGGAAGGCAGACAGATATAGAGGGATATAACTTCATCTTAGACGTTAGAGGCATTCAACAACGAAATCCTCAACATTGGTCACCACCTTTCTTAATTGTGCCTTCATGAGGGATTCTTTATATCGCAGCAATGAAAAGGCCATTGACTTATTCTTTGAAGGATCATCCCTTCGTAGGAATAATGGATTGAAAAAAGATCCGGAAGGACTAGATCCTTCTTGCAGCATTTTTGATTATCTATCTCCCTGTCTTTGTCGCTCTCTCCCTCCCTCTCTCTACATACGATTATTATTGAAGGGTTAATCAAGAAAACATATAAACATGCTCCCAGTGCTAATTATTTTATCCTTCAGAAATTTTACCGTTATACTCCTGTCCATAACGTTTCACTAACAACAACTATATCCTAATAAAGGATTAATATGAAAGAAGCAGAAGAAATTGAAGACACACTAATAACAATCACCTCCATCGCCAAATAAAATATTCTACAGATGAGATGACGAGATTTTTGTACAAGTGAAGAGGTTTACAAGTTGACATTTGATATTATTCGATGAAAAACTTTAAAATAAAAAATAAAAAATAAGTTAAATTTGCAATATATAAATAAATGAAATTATTAAAAATACATTATGTTTTCGTTACCTTTGCATGAATATTAATAACGAAGATGATAGTAAAGAGAAGAATGAGCATAGATGCCATTCTTGTTTCGTCAACGAAATACAACTTAGTGCATGTCACACCATTAAACGAGGTCGCCGTTCACGACGAATCAACCAACATATATGTGCACACGCCCATCCCTTCTTCAATATTCTCTAATTGATTGGTACTTCATTCACATCTACTTTAGATATTTATTGGCTATCCGTTATTGGCTTTAAATCAATTCATAGTTGTTCTAATCATATTATAATATTATTTCTTCAATAAAACTTTAGAGATGAATTTTGAACTTATCTTTTATCATTTATATATTTTATTAGCTTATCAACTAAACTTTATTATCGTTGAATCACATTTGTAAAAGTTACCAAAAAAAAGAGGGTAAAATTGATCGAAAATAAATACTTTCAATAAACTGTAATATTTCTTTCAATATTCAAGAATTATCTACAAAAAAAGAGAAAAATATTCGAATAACTATTTAGTTATGAATAATTGCGATATTTTATCTTCAGAGAAATTTTCGATTTCCCTTTAGAAATATAAAAAAATAAAAAAAAAAAATTGTAACTTTGAAAGTATATATCGAATTATTTGAATTTCAATATTTATACAATGCAATTAGTGCTAAAAAAACAAAAACAACAACATATATTTATATTGATTTATTCATATAATAAATCAATCGTTAATTTATTTCTATTGTGATGACAATTGTGTCATTAATTGTGTTGATGCCATTTGAGTTGACGGTTCATCGGCTGGACACTCAAAAATCGCATCGAGATCCAATCGAATGAGTTTTTGATCGGATGTGGAGAGGAATTTCTTTGTTGTTTCGAATTCTATCTGCAAAATTTAATTGGCATTTGAAAAAGAGAAAAAAAAAGAAAAAAAAGGAAAAGAAAGAAAAGAAAAAAAGAAAACTTTGAGAAAAAAAATTCATTTCTCTTAATTTCCTATGATAACTATATTGCTTAATCACTCCATATTAAATAAGCAGGAGAAAGGGGGGCAGAGGCAAGGGTGAAGGATATCAGTGGCGGAGGGGGGAGGCAGGAGTAGGATGAGAGAAGAAGAAAATGCTGCTTCAATCACAAAATGATCTCCTTCAATTATTATCCTCTCTTACAATAAAATTTTTTTTTCGATTCAATTAGCTTAATTCGTTTATTTAGAAATGATATTAAATATTATCATAGATTATCATATCATAAACTCTTATCATAGATAAGAATTTTTTTCTATCTTTTCTATTTGCATATATTAATTTTATTTTATACAAATGTTTTAATAAAAACGATCTAATAGATCGATATTTTGAACAAGAAATGATTTATGCAAGCATAAACGATCAATAATGAAAATAAACAACATACAACAAATGTATAATTTCGTACTCCATTTGCATCCGGTTCAACCGGTGGCAATTCAACACCATGAAACACATCTGAAAGCTTATTAAATGCTTTCCCTTTAATAAAACTAATAAGATATGAACACTCTTAATTGTGAGCAGTAATTAATTTACAAGATAATACAATAATATAAGATAACAAAAACAATAACGATGCTATAAAACAGAGCGTATATATATATATATATATATATATATATATATATATACAGTAAGTGACCTTCAGTAGGAAACCTTAATGAA
>QEWY01000927.1:342793-389326 GCA_006503575.1 Baylisascaris schroederi | reverse complement strand
ATTTATTAGCAGAAATATATAAAGCTTTAAATAAACGTTGCTGAATTAAAAATGATCAGCGGGGTTACCTCACGTTCTCCACCAGATCTACCCTCAAGCCAAATTGTTAGCGATTTTGCTATCAACCTCGCAATCTCTTTCTTACGCTCATCGTTTACCGTCTCGAATATCTGCAAGAAATGATGAAATTGCATAGAAATAAAATAGAAAATTTTGTAATTTTTACAGTAACACTTAAGAATAGAAACACATGAGGTTTTAAAAAAATCCTACTTTCAAAACATCATTGGTTTTTTGAATTTACATCTAGAATTCAATGAAAGTCGGAGTAATCTTGAGCATTTGATGATCACCAAACAAGTAAGGTATTCTATATGTGACTAATATTAACATATAAGTGTACCTTTCCCAATAAAAAATTGACGAAAAGCTTTAGTGAATATAGATTGATCGCCGAATAAGTTGGCTGAGTGATCACTTCGTTGAGGCATCGAGAAGCATGCTGCAAATAAAACTTATAAATCTTTTATATAATCACATAGTATTATCAAAAAAAAGAGAGGATTCAAAGTCTAATTCATGCTTTCGAGACATATTCGAAACAATCGTCTAAGTAATAGCAAAGAAAAATGCGATATCATCTACATGAACTATAAAAATTACCGTAGAACGTCATCGTTACGATAGCCATAGAACGTCACTGCTACGATATAAGTTTTGCTCATATGGTCATTCAATCAAAATTTATAGACAACAGACAATCAAATGTAAACAAAAAATAAATAAAGTAAAATAAATAAATAAATAAATAAATAAATAAATAAATAAATAAACGAATGGATAAATAAATAAACAAATAAATGAATGAATAAATAAACGAATAAATAAATAAAAATAATAATAACATCTAACCTCGTAGATGGTATTCCTCGAATCAGCAGCGATCACATCAACATTTGCTATAGCGATCGCAAATGGTGCACTTTGTGGCATCGAAGCAAGCATAATAAGTTGTTGATTAATTTCCGTTTGCATTTCCCACATTTGTAGAGCATTTGACGCTGTTAACGATTCCACAATCTGTAATATATTCACATGTTGAATTGTTTTTGTTTTTGTTTTTTTTTTGAATTTCTTAGGTAGATTTCTAAATAATTTCCATAATAGGTGAAATTATCTCAACAATTTGCTAGTAATTTATCTATGCAACTTTAGAGCATTTTTATTTAATCAAATAATTAAGACAGAGACTTATCAAAAAAATATTCAAATATTTATCAACATTTATCTCAATCACTAATTAATCAAATATTAGTTTCAAATTTAGAGGAAATCAAATCGATTATTTAAATTCGTTTATTTTGCATTTTAATTTTTCCCTTTTGTGAAAAATTTTATGAAAAATTTCTAAAAAAAAAATTAGTGTTTCTAAATTTTATTCTTAATCTTATAAAAACTTCAAAAAATTTGCATAAAAAGACTTTGAGCTTAAAATATTAAAGAATTAGCTTCAAACATAAAAACGATCATATAGATAAATTAAGAGCTGAAGAAATCAACGAAAATGCAATAGCGTTACAACGAGAGAAATGCCGAATTTTTTCGAGTGTAAAAAATTTTTTTCGCTGCATACTTTACTTAGTGGAATAATAGCTCGACCATTAGCATAGTCTATTGCATTCGCAATTCCATCAATCGTTAAATTAGTTTGCCATTGCTTGAGATGATCGAGATTTATTATCACGGGGCATTTACCTAAAATATTTTTGATATCTTATTGTTTGAATTGTTTCATAAACACTATTGCAAATTTCTTCTTTAGCATTCAAATTTGCATTTATATACTATTAAGGTTTGAGACAAACACAGAATTAAGCTTTGACACCTCATTGGAGATTATGTATGATGGTGCGAACTTTCAAAGTAATTAATCGATATGCAAATTTTTGGAAACAGTTAATAGGCTAGAAAGAGTGAGTGGTAATATTATTGCCGATAATAACGAAGAATGAATTGAAATATTTACGATATTAAACAATGAAATATTGTATTCAAATAAATTTACATAATTAATTAATATGTAAATAGAAATAACGTTACATTTAACAATATAACAGGTATTAATATAATAGGTATTTTTGCATAACTTATGAAAATTTCTGAATGATGAATTATTGCTTTCAATAAGAAGAATTCTAACCACGTGCAATAAGTCGTTTGATATAATCTGATGAAGTAGTGATTCGAGATTCTGGGATACGAAATCGAGTGCCACCAAATTTGAGGATGCGATACGCCGACATTGCAGATGTCTTTTGCATCGATGTCTTTAAGTTATAATTTTTATGTGCAGAATATATATATATATATATATATATATATATATAACGTTCGATAATCCGGCCTATCAAGTGATATATAATTGGTTGGGGATATATTAGAAAATTCTGGAAACATATTCACAGCAGAATAAATTGCTCAGATATTTTTTTATTGCCACATATTGAGTATTTCATTTTCGAGAACACTCAAAAAGTCAGGCAGGGTGAAGGAAAAAAACATATCAAAAAGAAAAAAAAACCAAAAAAAAAACAGACCTTTCTTTCGACGACGATACACGCCGGTACATTTTCGGAAAGAACGAGATGAGAAGCTTGCCGCATCGCCATCACCTCAGGTCACACTTAAAACAAATATTCAGTGTTAACACCTCAATACCTTTAAGTAAATACGCTGAAATCGAAATATTTGCATATATTTTCAAAAAATTTCCGAAAAAAAAATGCAAATTTATCGAAGTTTTGATTGAATTCTCATTTTGCATATAGCATGCTTAATGCTATCAACGAATGCTCCACAAAATAGCAAAAATTTATTATTGTATGAAAATTATTATATCCAATATCTACATGAACGTAGATGATGCATGCTCTCGTAGTAGTGTGACGTATAGGTGGTGGGCGAATCGTTGTGGACTATACCCTTAGGTAAGATATCAAAAAGCCTTCCTTAGATAATCAGTTGAATGCATTCGAAAAAGTGGGAAAGCACGGCAGCCGAGTTGGCGCGATTGCGTTTTTGCATTCTATTCATCTAATCATTAACTTCCATAAGCCATTAGCCAATAATCAATATGCAAAACGATTCGTGTATACTCAATAATTCGATCGTTTCTATAAATCTTTTAAAGGAGATTCGATATTTGTCGTCCAACCTGGTGGAAATAAAAATCCAACTTAGGTAAGATGGCTTCAGATTCGCCTCCAACTTTGAATGGCTCTAGCTTTTCGCTGTTGATAGATCGAAGTGAATTATAGTACAACGGTGTACATTGTGGCCATAAGATTTCATAGAGACAGCTTTAGTGTTTCCTGGGTGGAAACCATTGGACAGACAGACAAACAGACAGACAGACAGACACAGATATACACAGACAGACACAGACAGATACACGTACTTAGATATTGCTTGATGTCGGCAATAATGGATTTTTGCAAAAAAAAATTTACGGTTGTGTAGAAATTCGATTAAAAAATTCCACTCGAAAGCTTGAGTATGTTGCCGTAAGTAGTAACGCCATTACTGTACTTAATATCTGAGGGATTACCGCTACCGAAACTGTAACCGCTCAATCGGTCAGCTACTGTAACCGCTCAATCGGTCAGCTACTGTAACCGCTCAATCGATCAGCTACTGTAAGCACTCAACCGGTCGGCTACTGTAACCGCTACTGTAACCGCTCAGTCGGTCAGCTACTGTAACCGCTCAATCGGTCAGCTATTTGTGGCCATAAGATTTCATAGAGACAGCTTTAGTGTTTCCTGGGTGGAAACCATTGGACAGACAGACAAACAGACAGACAGACAGACACAGATATACACAGACAGACACAGACAGATACACGTACTTAGATATTGCTTGATGTCGGCAATAATGGATTTTTGCAAAAAAAAATTTACGGTTGTGTAGAAATTCGATTAAAAAATTCCACTCGAAAGCTTGAGTATGTTGCCGTAAGTAGTAACGCCATTACTGTACTTAATATCTGAGGGATTACCGCTACCGAAACTGTAACCGCTCAATCGGTCAGCTACTGTAACCGCTCAATCGGTCAGCTACTGTAACCGCTCAATCGATCAGCTACTGTAAGCACTCAACCGGTCGGCTACTGTAACCGCTACTGTAACCGCTCAGTCGGTCAGCTACTGTAACCGCTCAATCGGTCAGCTACTGTAACCACTCAACCGGACAGCTACTGTAACCGCTCAACCGGTTAGCCATTTTCCGGTCAGGTGAGGAGTGTAGGTAGAATGCATTTTTTAGAGAGAAGAGAGAAGATAGACGAGGAAAAAATCCTAACATTTTCTACAGTATTAGCGCTGTGACAATCAGCGGTGTTTAAAGTCTGAACATTCATGTGGTACCCTGCATAATTTCAGGTCAGGCTTCTTAAACTTTATTATTGAAATTTTTCTTGACTGGTAACCTTTCTATTCGTAGTTGGAGCATTTCCAAAATTTTTATCGAAATTGTAATTGGGGTACTAATGCAATATGCAATTATTACGAGTGCATTATTTCCGCTCATAAGGGGAAGGCTACGAAGGTGATACGCACTGTCCATCTGTTCCTTTCCCTTCGATCGTCGAGTACGAGGCAGTCGGCTGGAATCAACAACTATCCAGTGCGTTAAGGATGACCTCCCTTTGATTAATCCGATCCCACTCCTATTTTGTCTTCAATTTGCTTCCTGTATAACATCGGCGAATAACCCAACCCTCCCCTTTCCATAAATGTGCATATGCTTGGAAGACTTGCAAATGCTGCCAGTCAGGTATTTTCCAGTACTTGGGTAATTTGCATATATGTAAATTTGCGTAATTTTCAATATTTTCTGAGAACGAATATACACCATTGCCAAGTAGCTAACGTTGATAGAATTTCATCCCTCTTTTACCGATATAAGAGTCATCGCTAGTAGTAATTGATTTTCGTATTGAAGCTTCACATGAGTGTATCGGCGCCATACTGCCAAGGTCTTTTTCGCGGTCTCAGTGTAGCTATGACAGAATTTTTAAATCACCAAATCAGGAAGGATGAGGATTGGTTGTAATGAGGAAAGACTCACAATAAGGACCACGTGGATTCGCATATGGCAGCATATTAAGATCCAAGTGAAAAAATTGGTCATAGCTGCACATTACCTAGTGGTAAGTCACGGTATGCTGCTATTTCCTCATTGCTTATGGATGTTTATTGACAGTCGGTTGGTGCTTAAATTCTTGGGCGCAGTGCTGTTGTCTAGGGATCGTTTCTTTTATTTTTTGAACCAACAACTTCAGTATATTCCACTAGAGCGCTAATTTCTATAGTTTGTGTTAAATTCACTGTTGTTTGCCACCGGGACCGGCTGGTTTGTTGCTGCGTGCATGTGGATATATTGTGGATATACATCGGTGGATATATGTGGATATACGTCCGTGGTCATGGTTTCAACAAGGTGACGGGCCTTCATCCACCACAGATATAGTTTAATGTATTTATTTGTGGTGACGAGTTAAACCCTGTTCCGTTCCTGATGCGATCGCGATCGACCTCGATTTACTTCAAATCGTCGGTCTTTCATCTTCTTATATTTTATAGAACTCTTAATAAGACAAAGTCTGTGCATCTATCTAGTATCGACCATTGTTCTAATCTATGAAGCCAGCAATGTGATGAAGTATTGTACTAAAGGATTCGTTGTTGTTTTCTTATTACATAATTGATTTTATTTGATACCTTTATTTGTATGTTTGCTGTGGCAGATTTAACTATAACTCCGATCATTCATATAGTTTCATGTGTATTTCGGCCAGAGTTTCCGGATTTTGATCGTCCCGTCGAATCGTTTACTCACTAAGGTCTTTTTATTTCAGGAAATAGTCGTACTCATTATTGAATGCGGCCTGTTGGGTTACTACGAGTTGTGTTGTGCTTGTCGTCGTGTCCATTGAGCTGGATACTTCATCTTCTTTGAGATGTCTGCAGCTTCAGAACCATCGGGAAGCTTGAGCTCCAATGCGGTTAGGTTTTACTCTTGTGTTATTGCTTTTAAATCTATGAATAAAGGTGAATGCGGAGATGACCCGCTAAATCGAAATACATTCGTGTAGGCTTAGCCGGTTAAATTCACCAAAACTTATTCTCGTTTTACATTACTAATCGATCATATCTTCGAACTTTTTATGAAACAAATAGAATGGAAAAAATCTAAAATTTATAAACAACAGATAATGCAAAATTCATTTGTTTTATAGCTATAAAAATATCAAAAATGGCTATGAATTTGTAATAAAAATAGGTTTTGAAGTCAAAATTTTGTGGAAAAAAACTTGCTTTAAACAATTAAGCTTTTTATTGTCATTGTCTTAATGAAACTGCTCTCCTCACTTGAGCTTTTGACTTCTAATCAGGCCATATAGTAAGACGAGCTAAACTTGTGAGGGCCATTTGGCTATAAGATTGTCAAATCGGGGAAATTATAAGATAAGGACCTTTTATCCAATCTACTGGATGTTTAATAAAAGCTTAAAAAAGAAGAGAGTGGGAAGGGAGGGGGGGGGAAGGGGGAAGGATTGAGAGAAGCAAGGAGGAAGGGAAAAGAGGTGCTGAATTTCTGCGTGAAGAGTAATAAACCTCAGGCTGAATATATTCGGTTCATTACTAAAAAGCTATTGAATTAATTGCAGATATCAGAGGACAGCGCAAGACAGAACGAAGGGTACTATGAGGGTGAATCGTCGAGTGGGATCGAGAAAGGATGCAGTCAATGCAAAGCTATGCGAGCAAGCACTCTACAGGCTTACCTTTCTCTACGTACACTGAAGGATCAAATCACGATCCTCGAAAACAATGATAAGGTTCACTTTTGCTGTTTGGTACTCTTAATTTGATCCGTCGATTCGTTAAGAGTCGGAGTGGCTCCATTGAGTTCCAGCTCTTAATATTAAATTGGTTTTTATTTTATAGTTAACAAGTAGTGATTGCATAACTTTCATGCATTGTTTTCTATGCATTGGAAAGGATGCGCTTACTGCTTTGCATGAATTTCGAGAGTCTATGCTTGAAATTAGCATTGCAACTATCGAATGGAATTGCTGCAGACGATCCTATTTGGTTTTTTTTTCTATCCACCTGATGTAACTTTCATTAAGGAAACTTTATTTGCGATCATTTCCCTGTTGATTTAAAAAAAAAACTTTTATTTTAAGATTAGATAATACATGAATTTCGTATAGTATTAATGAACATGTTGATATATTCTCTAATTTTTTGTTGTTTGATGGAGGGAATAACCACACACACACCATCTCTGATAGATCCTTACATTTCGCAAAATGTCAAATCGTTAGTGCACTGTTTTTTTTTCTTTTTTTTCTTTTGTTATAAAATCTTGTGCTAATTTTTCTATGACGATGGAAATGCTTTTATGCTTATGAAACTATTAAGAAGCGAAAGTGCTGTCTTCCGGTGACTGTTAAAGGATTAAATCCTTGAGAAATTTTGGTATACGTGGGCTTTATTTCGGTTTTATGAATGCTTATATCAATATTTATTCATATTGCATAGAGTTGTTTTAGCACCGGAAACAACTGGAAAAAGTCAGCCGGGATCAAGGTATCCTCATAGATAATTTTCGAAATCAACTGAAGAAGACCGAATCGGAAAGAAATAAGCTTCTAGTGGATTTCGAGCAAATGAAGGTTTTCTTTTTTTCTCTTTGATTTGTTTGAAGTTATGTGTTTATCTAGGAGAGCTGAGGATTTAAGTGAGCCTAGATGCAAATTGCTGCTCCCTCCAAGCTGTTCCTTCCATCGATCCCTCCATCGTTCACTCACAAAATTGCAGAAAATAACGAATTTTCAATTTTGCTAGTATTTATATGGTGATTTTTTTTTGATTAGGGGCGAAGAATTTAAAATTTCGTGTGTGTTGATCATATTAAATATCGTTTTAGAGGAATGGAATTAAAGAGAAAACGAATAACAAAAATTTTTGTATGAATATAATTCATGAAAGAGGCAAATGAATTTGCTGTGAATTGCATGCAGAATTTTACTACCGTTATGTCTTCTCCCTCTCTTTCTTGCCTCTCCCTTCCCTTCTATCCCATCTTGGCTCTCTCAATAACAGTAAAATGTTGCAGAAATTCAAGATTGGAAGTTCTATAGGTTTTGTGGCATATGTGTTGGTCACCATGCTATTGTGTCTTTTGAAAATTGTATACAACATTTTCGCAGTCTTCTTTGTTTCAGATCACGAACGCGGATTTGCGTCGCCAATTAGACGATATTTTAGAAGCATCCCGCAAACAGAAGGTAGGTTTGTGCTTTCATCACAATGTACCACATTATCGGAAATAAACCACCTGGGGTTATAGTTTGTCCCTAACTTTCGGTTGAGATACGATCCACATAATACGGTAATAGGTCCTGATATTGGATGCTTAGAAAGCTTAATACTCTATAAGGCTGAGTACTGTATAGGGTTGATTATATCTTTTTTCTGCTTTGTTTAGTCTGTTTGATTTTTATTGAAACATTACAAAGGAACTACGTGATAATGGGTATAAAATTTGCTTTTGATACTCTTAAGAAGTTTTTAGAAATCTACTAAACAAAAATTGTTTATGGCGAAGTCATTTCTTTGCTTATATGCGTGTGTCTGTGTCTGTTAAACAGGAATAGCCGGAAATAAACTTTGAAAATTTTTGAGTGTAATACATACCAAGGTTGATCCCGTGTGCTGTATTTCATGGTGGTCCATCAACTTTGGAGAAGACTACGTTTGTGCAAAAGGGCTTTAAAAAATTTTCACTCATTTTATTTTAATTGCTTTTCGTTTTATACCGATCAAATCGGGTTATTTGAAACATGAGGAATATTTCTTATACTTGTTATTTTTGAAACTGGTAGCTTAAAAAAGAGGAACCGAAAAGCGCAGATCGTGCCAGCTGATCTGATGCGCTTTATCCTGGATATTCTGAATATTGTTCTTGCTTATGCATTCGCATGAGACAAGAGGCTTTTCGATTGAGAAGTTTGTATGTGATTCCGCTAGAATTTTGAGTAATTTGGCATGCTCTGAAACTGGATTTATTGGCAGGTTTCAGCAGGTCAAGTATAGGTAGGCAAAGGTTTAATGCGATTGTTGGGGGGAAGGGGGGGAGGGAGTGGAGCGAGTTAACACTATGATCAAAATACCCAATGCTGAAGTCCTCAAACAAGAAATTATAAAAAGAAACAAAAAATTTTTAGAAAGCGTACTAATGAATTGTGTCATATGCAGTTGTAGCCATGTAAAAATCTTGCAGGAAGCCGTTCAGAAAGCTTCAGAGTATCAAGATCGATTCGCGGAAACGTTAGCAGCATTGAAGGCCGAACATGAGGCTCGCGAAGAATTAGTGCGGAAATACTCGAAGATGGCTGATTATGCAGAGGTTACTTTTCTGTTGTTTTATTTTTTGTGATATTATTTTCTATTTTAAGTGATCCGGTATCCTGAACTTTGCGACATCCGAATGCTTTTCCGGGACTTCGAACGAAATTCGGTGACCATCGGATCGTTTTTTTTTTCTTGGGCAGATACTAGTCTCACCTACCTTTCACCACTGCGCCAAGCTTTCCTTTCTAAATCCGAGAATCAAACCCTATCTTTTTCTTCCTGTCAGGCATTGGAGGATATACCTTATTTATTGATTAATTAGCTTCTTTTGTTTGGTGTTTTCTGGATTGCAAAAATATAATCTGTAAACGAATGAAGTGGTTTTTTTTTCAGGCATACGAAATACAAGTGAAGAAGCTGGAGACTGAATTGAGTCGATTGAAGGAGACTTGTTCCTGTCATGAGGCCAATATAGCGCTCTACAAGCAGCACACTCCCGCTGTGTTGAAACTCATGTTTGAACTAGGTGCTGTTTAACTGTTATTCTATAGATCATAGAGTATGGACCGGTATGAGTTTTATTAAGCAAGATGAAAATGGAGCCGGATAAACGGCCGTTGGCATGGAACGTGGGATTACGGAAGGTCGGAGGAAGGAAAGTTGTTTTCCGAAAAGTTTCACGAAGACATCTGTGTTGAAACTCATGTTTGAACTAGGTGCTGTTTAACTGTTATTCTATAGATCATAGAGTATGGACCGGTATGAGTTTTATTAAGCAAGATGAAAATGGAGCCGGATAAACGGCCGTTGGCATGGAACGTGGGATTACGGAAGGTCGGAGGAAGGAAAGTTGTTTTCCGAAAAGTTTCACGAAGACAACTGTTTGGAAGGAGGAGGAAAGGGAAGGAGAACGAGTGGGATGGTTTTGTGGGAGGGGAGTTGGAACTGGGATACATGTAGGATGCAAAATTGAATAAATATCTCCATGAGAAACTTAACACCGAAAAGAACAATCATTTATATTTCCTGATTCATATTTTAGGTCGTTATGCTGATATAATAGCGACCAAAGGGAGGGAGGGAGGAGGGGGAGGGAAGGAACTGGGATCTTCAACACCGCGTGGCGATACCATCGGAAATGAAGAAAAAAGTTTTGCAGCTGATATTGCCGAGGCAAACTCGTTGATGAACCAATCACAGGGACGACGAGTGGTATATTACAGGACCAACTTTGGTTTGAGAGAGGCTTTGATGCGCAAAGGTCGCTTGAAGAAGCCGGCAACCGTGAGCATCTCAACTGTCGAAGACAGCGAAGATGGTTTGTTGTTTCAATTTTTATTCATTCTTTTGTTTGCAGGGGGGAGGGGGGGTGGGGAGGAGGGAGGGAGAGGGTGGTCTAGTCTGAATCACAATTTACCTCTTATTGATATTATCGCCCCATCTCTTACTTAGAGATCAAAGCTTAATGAACGAATCATTTTTTGGTGGAAATATGCATTCTAATGTAAGCAACGTTATGGGAAAAGTATAAGAATGGAGCTGGAATTATTAAAGTTTCATTTGATAATGAAGCACTTAACGATTTAGATGCATTTTGGTTTTTTTCTTTTTGTTGATTTTAGTTATCGTTGGCTATAATTTATCGCATTGCTTTAGTTAATAACATTTTTATTGATTTAGATAGCTTTAAATTACAAATCATATTTGCGGTCAACTTTTCGAATAATCTTTCAGCAAAATCAAATCGAATGAATTTGATTTTTGTTTGCTGTTTTTTGTTTATTTGTTTGTTTATCTGTTTATTTGTTTATTTTTTATTTCGTTTGAAATGACTTCATCTTTTGAAACTTTCGGAAAGCTCATTCAAGCGTGCTTTTCAGCCCTGTCTCTCTCTCCCTCTCTCTCTATTTATTATGAGGTTGTGCATTTTTCTTATGCTTTTTAGGTGGGGAGAGGAGGGGAATTGTGTGAATAGTCGATAATGTTTACTAATTTCTGAGAGATTCTCATTTGAGAGGATTGCCTTAGTAATTGAAACCTTTCACTATCGAAGTAAAACTTTAGTAATATCACATTCGAAGGGTGTCTATATATGTAAACGCGTTAAACAGGAGGAATATTAGAATAATAAGCACATAGATTGCTATCTTTTCGTAGAACGTTTTATTGCTTCTTTGCAATGTTTACTTGTCGTTCATTTGGAAAGATGCTGTGTTGGTGAAGATTAGAAAATTTTGGAAGATTTGAGTTATTAAGAACTTTTTTAAATTCCAATTTTTTTGCAGACGAGTTAGCCGAAAGTGTGGAAAATATTCTATCGAGAGATCAATTTGAGGATGAGGATATTATGCGAGTAAAAACGGCCAATAGGAAGGAAGAGGAAACAAGAACAGCTGCCGGACTGCAACGAAAGGCAAAAGTAGCAGTTGAGAAGGAAAAGCAAAGAGAGAAGGATCCCGAGAAGGAAAGAGATAGCCCCACCGTTGAAGTCTTAACATCATTTCAAGGTGCCACTTACCTTTGTTGCATAATATATATGAGGGCATGTGGAATGTTTTTGAGTTGATCTATATTCATTGATGCACACAAGTTTGCATTTAATTAGGTTGTCCATTATCTGCTGATATTAAAATCGGGTAGTTCCTTTGGATCAGTCAGTAAGAATTTATGTTCGATTTGAGGTGATCATAGTTGACGAAATTATTGCAAGCCTCTCAACGCTAGGCATTACGCGAACGTTGTCCAAGCTTCCTATTGCTTTCCCTCCTTCCACTCGTTCTCCTTCTTTAACAATTTTAAACCGAAAGCTACTTTCCGTCACATAGAAACTGCATTTGTTTTTAATTCATCTGTTGAGGTAAAGGGTTCTAAAGTTGTTCTCAATTCATATTTGTAATGTGTTGATGTCTATCCTCAGCTATAGATTAAATAGGCGATATTATTTATACATTGATGGTGAATATTGATTGTAAATTTTTTTTTTAAATGAAAGAATTTGTGCAGATAAACGAAGACAGAATGGCAATCAATCAGAGGCAATGGGAAACGAAGGTAAACGGCAATCGAGACGGGGCAAGCGAATGATGGATACTCCCTTACATGAGAATGCTTTCGGTTTGTTATTTAGCTGCTATCCTCTTTTTTCTTTTAGAATACGGGATTATATTGCAATTGTTTGGGTGTTATGTTTTATATACTTTCTATTGATGCGATTTTTTTTGATTTCAAGTACCGGAAGCTTCAAATATGATAAGGCGGAACACGCAAGCAGTCGGTTGAAGGATGACTGAAAAAATCTTTGAGAATAAGGGTTAGAAGGTTCTAAAGGATCCGAAGGAGACGCAGATCCTTATTAACTCTGAGACATTTCTCGTTTCATTCCTTTCATTTTCCTCGCTTTTTTATCTTTCCATACCTTATGGAGTATTAAGGGATATGCTGCAATCCATAGTACTTGCATTCTTTGCCGTGTTCCTGAAGAAGTTATAGATTATCATTTTGGGTGTTAAGCTGTTTGTTTAGTCATGATCTTGCGAGTCAATAGAAAATCTGATTGGAAAAGGAGGTATTATTGATGCGGTGCTAGTGGCATCGATCTGACTGATCCGGCAATTTGGAATTGGCTGATCATTCTGCAAGATATAGCTTCAATGCATATATTTGTTCATTTAGTTTTGGCGAGAAGATGTTGCTAAATGTTGCCAGTCCTTTCGAAGCATTTTTACCTGCATAGCCTGAAGAGAGTATTCATTGTTGGTGCAGTTATTGGTTTTTTTTTTTCAGCAGAGCATTTGGCACGGAAATTGGCTCATAGTGAATCGTCAAGCGACTATAGTGACGTTCAGCACAAGTAAGAATCGAAATATTTGATTTGTTGTTGGATTTAATCGAATAATTTGTTTTAATAGGCGTATAAATGGTTGAGATAGGTAGGAATTGATGTGGGTAAAGTGAGAGGATATTATCACTTAGTAAAGCGGCGTTTGATTTAATTTTTCGCATCGAAATTCCTTGCCTTTCTGGAATCCCTTTTTTTCAAAAATTTCGGTCTGTGAGCCATTATTACGCTTGAAGAGGCTCCATTTTCTTCACATAACGGTGAAAGAGGAATTTATGATCATGTTGGTGGCCAGTAGAGGTGGTAACTAGTCGGCTAATAATATCCCCTGTTTAGATTTTCAAATTAGGTCAATGCTGAAAATATGAAAATACCCTCTCAGCATTGACTTAGTTTGAAAGGACCGAAATGCTTGCAGGAACTAAGTAATGTTTAGCTGATATTCGATATAAAAATCGGTGTTAATTGCGCAGTAATATAAACTTATCAGGGATTTATTTATAGAAGCATTCACGGAAAGAAGTCGAAACCCCTTTGGATGGTGCAGAACGAAATGATCGAAAAGAAAAAGAAAGAGATGAAAAATCGAAAGAAAACTTCAACGGTTGAGAGTTTAAAATTATGTAAGTTATTCATATATTCATATTTTGTGTTCATCTAAATTCAAAATTCTTGTTTTTTCTTTTTCTTGTTTTTTTGTTTTTAAATAAAGAGCTCAACTGCTTTAACAAATTTAAATAGTATAATTTCTTCGCTTTTTTTTATTGTCGTAAGTGGTTTATTGTCGAAATTTATCACAAATTTTGGTGGTTTAATCAGTGAAATGCAATTGGTTTTTTTTAATGAGCTATATTTATATGTTTTTCTCTAAGTTTTTTGCAAGGTTGTTTTCGAAGTAAAATTTGTGCATTTGTTTAATCAAACTTAAGTGTCTTTATTTTATCTACTGGAACATCATCTGGGCCTATTATCGCACTATTGGGTGACAGTATGTGGTCATATATCGGAATCCATGGAAACACATGCCTATGCATAAATTATTATTTCTCTATCCTCTCTCTATCACATCCGTTCTCCTTCTCGTAATTGCAGAATAGTGATATGCAAATTAAGGCGTTTTCTTGATTTGCCAGGGAGAAATGGCAAGGAGAGAATATACGAGAGCACCGTTATTGTAGAATATTGAGTATTTATTTCAGTGGAAGAGGATATTGGTAATAGCAGCGATGAACCTTCTCAGAATACAGAGGTTTGCTTTGACTTCTACTTTTATGGTTCTCATATTTTATTACGGCAGTGAATATATGAAGCAATAAATTTGGGGGTTTATTTGAGCAATTGTGCTGATTATAATCGGCATAAATGCTCATAGAATGGCCTAAGCAATGGGTTTGTCTATTTTTATTTCCTTCACGAAGTGATGAGTGAAAATATATTTAATAGATTGCTTATTCGACCATTGGGTTACCTAATATTATAATTTCTCTTCATCTGTTAGGTTAAGAAACCAAAAATAAGCTTTAGAGGTAGTGATGGTGGATGGTTAAACAAGGCGATAATCTAGAAAACGAGATCCTGATTGAAGGCATGCGAAAATTGCCAAGGTCAAATCTTTCTGAAAGTTAAGAAGATGAAGTTTTATTTATGATTCCGAGAAGCGATTATTACGAAGCGGTTATGAATTGGGCATTCTCATGAACAGCACTGAAATGGCACGTGCGATAAACCCTTGCTTAGGCTGTTTTTCTCTTTCAAAATTTTCGTGTTGACAGTTATTATAAGAACTTATTAGAAAATTAAACTTAGAATGTGAAAAGCACCGAGGTGAATATGTGAAGAAAGATAAAGCAGCATTACTAAGATACGATGTCTTTGGTGAGGTCACTTTTAGAAGGTATCGGGAGGCGATCGCATTTCCCATTTTAGACTTCGCGAAATCTCTTAAGATGTTGACTGTTTTTGTTTATTTTAGATGTGTGAGGTGCAAGGTGATGAGGTTGATGAGTTTGTATGTCGTTGTACAAGTCATCTTTCGATCTGGAGTGAGTTTGCCAATGTGGAGCCACTACTCGAGGTACCAAGCAAACCTGCAGCACCTGACGAGCCATTGGAATCAACAAAACCTGTGCCTTCAACACCAGTGAGTGAGATGAGACCTTTTTTTCAATTTGTTGGTTTTGTATGGCTTAAAAGAAGAGCAAATCTGCGGATATTTATAAGCCTTGAAATGATTGCTGTAAGAAATATGAGCATATTTGAAAGAGATTAGTTCAGCTGGTGACTGAAACCCAGTTGCCTTACAAAGCGAATATGTTTTAAAAAAAAAGAATCGCATTTATCGAATAGTTTTGCTGCCAGCAAATAAGCTAAAAAGAGTAGGTTGTGGGCAGGCAACCGTTGTGATGATAAGAGACGCTCTCTTGCAAGCAACGCTTATTTCGCTGATGTTAATTAATTTGTGATTCGAGGGGAATCTTGTGCGACATGAATATGGTACTTAACGAAATTGAATCGAAATTTGAGAGGGAAAAGCAAAAGCCTGTTTTTTTTTTGAATGTAATTTAGGTTCTTTAGATGGTGTGTTTATATCTTTGCTTTCTTCTCTTGCTGAATCATTCTTAATTTGTTCAAGTGAATATTTATTGGAATTTTTTTGACTCATATCCTTATTAAAAATTATTCAGCAAATTTTGCGGTGATATGAATATATAAGTAGATCTTATAGGATATAGCAAATAAAATCCAGAAAGTATTGGCGTAATACAATTATAAACTTGTCGTTGTTGTGTATTTCATTTAAAGATTGTAAGTGCTGGTTCGTTCGTATGTCAGTGTTTCGAGAAGGATTATCAATGTTATATTTAATCGTTGTTTGTTGTTTTGATAATATTATTCAGACGAATGACCTCGCAGCCTCACCTCATCGGAGTCTCAACGATCGTTTGGGTCTGTCGCTTTCGCCGAGTGTCAGCTCGGAAAGTGTGACCACTTCAACGACTTCACTCACACCCTCAAGGGTAACATCCTTTCGCGATTTTCCGTTCAAAGCAATTAGATTACGAAAAGCGAAAGTACCTACCTTTCTTGATGGACTCAGGTTTCAACCTTGCATCTGGTCAATTTTATTTACGGTTATCCTCGGGTGGTTATCCTCTTCTGTTGAAGGATAAAGGTATCGATCATAGGGATATGAATTCTCTATGCTTACTTGCCAGCAAGTACAAATGTATGAGATAATTTTATGAAATAGTTGAGAGGCTGCAAAATTTTCAAGAAAGTTTATTAAAAGAACTGTGATTTTTAGAGTGTCAGACCGGAATGGTCGCTGAATTTTACCGAAAAAAAAATGGAAAAAAGATTGAAAATTCGAAGTGGTCTATGGCGTATTGCACTGATTTTTGCATATATCCAATTCTATTTAATCTCATCTCCATACCCGTTCTCTAACATGGTGATGATGTATAAATTTCTCGTTATTTTTAGAGTCATATGGTTTCCGAAAGTCTTTCAATCGATGAGGCACCTTCAGGATCAGGTTTGGATGCATCTGCCCGATCGGAGACAAATGTATCGTCACGCAGTCGAACTTGTTCATATTCTAGGCAGTCAACTGCTAATCAAGATGCAAAGGTATAAATGGTTGTTTTATAGCTTTTGCCATTGTTTTACATATAGCTTCTTTTAAGGTATTTTAAAGATTTATCTACTGGATGCGGTCACTTCAGTGTGACAGTGATACCCACTGGGAAACTGAGTGTTGCTTTCTGATGTACGTTCTGCTTTAGTAGTAAAAATCAATGGATTTATTTTCGGTTGTTCTCCGGGTAAACTCTTTTTGAATATAGCAATTTTTATAATGATTTGGGACTGTGAAAAAACATTAGATGGTTGGTAGTGTTCATGTAACAGCAGTAATTCATAGCTGTGTAGATTACCCGTTCCCCTCATCTTTCATGTCCCTTCTCGAATTCATTCGCGAGTTTTATCTGTTGAGGCATAGAATATTACATCGTATTTTCATAGTGCAATAAAAACAGATTTTTTAATTGAAATAAGAATTTTGGAAGTTAGTGAAATGTTATAATTGCAGAGGAGAGTGCGATCGATTTCGATCACTACCGTGTCAAATTGTGAATACAGCAAATTATCTTCATGGAATATTCGAGAATGCAGTGTTCTATCTACTGATCAATATTCGATCACCAAAAGTGTGAGTAGCGGCAACCAACGGATAGAACGAGTTGCTGCTGCTTATAAACAGTCACCGTCAATAAGAACTCGAAGAATGACGTCATGTGAGGGGGACTATCAACGTGTGGAATGGAAAAGTACCCGTAGGCGAACGGTGTCTTGTTCGATAGATGATTTTGTTGATTCTATTTCATCTAATCAGATAACGGAAGGAACTGAATCGACAGCAGCAGATGCATCTGAAAGACAGCAATCGGATAGTTGCTCTACAAGGAGCGTATCGGCATTACCACATGTCCTATCCCATTCTCACTCAGGAATTCCCGAGAAGAAGCAACCATCGATTGATGAGTTTAAGCATTGGCAATTACCACCATTGTTGGAGCCAATCAAGAAATTGATTGGAAAGGAAGAGACTATTTGTGATGTTCACTCAACGATTGATTCAGAATCTGAGAAGGAAGCGTCTTCCTCGATCACATCGAAAGAGTCAACGGACCTGCAGGTGATATATGCAGAATCAAATGAGTCTCCGAAAACGGTTGAAAGGGAGCATGATTCAACGATTGTACAGTCAAAGGCAGCCATTGAAGGATCTACCGATGAAACAGTGAGAGACGTTGAAAGGAAAATAAAGATTGTCACAGAGGATGCAAACGAGAGAGGTGAAGAAGCAGAGGAAGGGGTGAAATCAGCTAGAGTCTGTGATCTACCCATTGAAACGGCATCTGAAACGCAGATTGATGACAGAACGCATCCGCAGCAAGCGGAACTGCCAACTACGGCAACAATAGAGAAACGTTTGCAAAGAGGAAAGGGAAAACCCAAGTTAATTAGGTCTACATTGGAAATCAACAAAGAGGCTATTCAGTTTGAGGGTGAGGTTAAAGAGACAAAAGAACCGCAAGGACCGGAAATACCTTCTGCTTCGAATCAGTTCACACAGCCGGATACAGCAATAACAACAGACTTGAAATCGTCTATAAAAAGACCAGTCAGAACAATGAGACGACCAACAATAATTAAAAGAAGTGAAGAGCAGTTGACTAGAGAAACCAAACAACTGCGTCATTCAACGTTAACGTCCTCCGAACCTTCTGAATCAGACGATGAAGGAGAACGTTTTAAAAGTCCTGCTAAAGCAGTGATCGTTAAGGAGGAACTGACGCGCTCTACAAAGCCGACAGCAAAAAGAAATAATGAAGGGAATAAGGTGATTAGCAAAACGGACAAACGGAAGAAAGATTTTCACTCGATGAAGAAACAAATAAGAAATAAAAATAAAAAATTGAACGTTGATAAACACGAGTATTCATCGGCTGAATCGATGACGGTTAGTTAGTTTATTTGTTTTCATTATTCAATTTATTCAACAAACGAAAAAGCGCATAATTCGTGCAAAAAAAATTTTTGAATAACGCAATAGATTAATTGCTATTCTATAGTGCTGTCATTGCTAATATGCTGTAGCTTTTTAATTAGAGCAATGCTAAATGATATCTTTTTTCTTTCTTTTTTTTTCATTGTTGATAGTATGTGTTATACGCTCTTCATAATATTTTACTGGGTTACTTTTCTTAAGATGCAATTCATCACATTACTATTATAATTGTAACGATTAGGGCATCATAACCATATACCTTCGGAAAGGTGTACTAAGGTATACAGGTATGCATTAACGCATATTCATGGGGGTAGGTGTGCATGTATATATATATATATATATTATTTGCTATTGTGGAAAGCTAATGCGGTGCAGTTTAAAATTTAATCGACCGTATTTATGAGTGAGAAGGGAGTTTCATTCCATCCCGATGAAAGAAAAAAAAACCTATGTTCGCTCTTCCTTCTGTCCTGTAAAAGAATATCAGCTGAGTTATCAGTTATGTACCTTCTGTGCATTTGCCTGTGTATGTCTGTCTTTCTGGTCTTTTCAAATGTGTATCTATTAAAGCTTCGATGATATGAAGTAATCATTATCATAGACTGATCCCCTCTATCAACTTTATGTTCATTCATCAATTTTCAAGAGACTTATAGATCATTTAAAGTTGGTTTAATCCTTTCACTCCTTTCCATCTATTGAGGTTGTCGGTTGTTCCTATGTAAAATTCACTTATCGTTTTTGATGAGATTCGTCGCTATTAAATGGATCCCTCTTCGTGTAGACGTTAGATTCCTTTGAAATGGCCAAGTTTTTTAGTAGAGATATATCAACGAGTCAAAAACAGAACGTTTTACCTTTCCATGTCATCATCAGATACCATATAATGTCTTCCATCAATAGTTCAGTCATATTCTATGACGTCATTTGATGATTGCTTTTTTTCCCCATGGTTCACCTAATCTTTGCATGTAAAGACTAAAGCAAAATATACAAACCTTGAGCGATCGATAATATAGAAAAAGACTGGCTTAAATATAGTTACGTTCAAGTACTCAGACTTTAGGAACGGAGAATATAGGTAGAACTGTTTTGTTACAACCACGTTAAGTTATAAAGCAATGGTATGTTGAGGTGTGATTTTAAAGTTTATCATAGCGACACAATACCCTATTCTAATGGTGGTAAGATGCGCCGATTTTCGCACCATTCGAATGGGTTCTACATTTACTTCCTTATGGGATGTTTATAATGATGGTCGATATTCTTAGTGGGTTTAGAATTCTCTGTGATTATAGGTTTTCGAGAATACTTCCAGAATCAAGAAGAGGGGCTTGAATTTTTTACATATAAAATATTGCACTACTTTAGCAATTAGCATATAAAATGGAGTCAGAATGCAAAAAAAAAGGTCCACTATGAGGTGATTACCGCTGATATGATAAGATCACCAATATATCGTCGATGCGATCTCTTAAAAAATCGCTCAACACTTTCGTTTTATTTTTATTTCTTCCGGTGGACGATGCTTTTACTTTGGCAATTGCATTAGAAGCAAAAAAAAATTAGTAATGAAGAATTTTCGAGGAATTTGTGGTGTAGCAACGATCTGATCATTATTATCGCAGATAATTCGATCTATCATCGTGCATTTGCGAGATGGCCATAGTTGTTTAAGTCTTTTGTGAGGGTGTCTTCAGATAGCTGAATTTCACCGTAGTATCAACCATTACTGTAATTCATTTGTTAACTCTCTATGTTATACGATAATTTGCTTCCACAGTTGCCTAATAAGTCAAGATATTGCAAAAACTAGCCAAAACGTCGCAAAAATTAGCCAAAACGTCTTTTTTTTTCAGTATTTTTAGTCACTTATTTAGTAAAACTCACTAAGTTCACTTCCCTACAATTGTTGCATTTCGAGTCGATAGGGTCGCATTTCGTTTTCGAAATGTTTCAATTGGAAGCGAACTATCAAGAATTCATATTTGCATATTATGCAAATTTTCTGATTTTTTTCTCTATTTGGAATGCATGGGATAAAAGCATTGCAGTTTACAAAGGGTCCAATGCGACACTGTTATCTTTCCTGACTTCGCTGACATTCTGTATACTCGTTTTCGGCTTGTTGTTTTTTTCGGTTTACCTGTGTGTTTTTTCACCTTTACCCCCGCCATTCATTAACTCTTTCGTCTTTAATTACAGGGGAATGGGAATTTCTGTTTTCTTTGAGGGATGATCATCTTATGTGGTTTATAGAAACTGGATGTGATAGAGGTTTATTTGTTAAACGTAAAAATTATGCGAGCAGCGTTGATGTTTTTGTATATTGGCTAGGTTGCATATCTTAATTAGTCTATAATTCTCGATGGTTTTGTTATAATATTTCATTTTATCTATATAGCATCTATCATCTCTCGAAGTTTCGTCCTTTTTTTTTCAGGCAGAAATCATACAAGGTGAAAAGACTGAAGCAAGGGAAGGGGAAGACAACCGGATGGGAGATCAGGAAGATGCGCAGACTTCACAAGCGCAGATTCCCGCAGTGTCAGGGTCAAATTCAGCTACGGTGGACACCCGTCTAGATGAGCGTAAGCTGAAGGCAGACGCCATGAAACCGCTCGAGAGAGCAGCAACCAATTGTTAGTGAAGTGTTTTATTTTTTTAGTCGAATATTGCGCATTTCAACGGTCTTCTATCTGAATAGATGCACACAGTATTGCTATCACTGATCTCTTATCACGATTGATAGTATAGGAGTTTGCTTACGAGTGGTGATAGCATTTCAATGATTGGCAGTTGGCTGGTTCGTTTTTATTAGTATGTATGAGTGTGATACAATCTGATAATGGGGTGCTATCAGTTTTTGAAGTTGAATTGAAGGAAGCGGGGGTGGGGAGTGGGAGAGCATTTCGGTGTAACAGATGCAAGAAACTAATATGCGCACCAAAATCTAATGAAAACTAGCATGTTTTATGAATGGGAGCTGATTGAGGTAAAGGGATCTGTTTATAGTTGAAAATTTTTTTGTTGGAGGGTTACCATATCCAGAACCGCTAGTCAGTATTACTTTGGGAAGAAATTATATAGGCAAATAGAGGGTAAATGAAAAAGAAATATTCGAGAAAATGAGAAATTAAAAAATTTAATGAGGTATTGTTGCACTTTTTGCCTATTTTTGTTTACGAATATTTATTCACACGCATTCCACATAAGACTATCAATTTGTGGATTTGTTCCGATTAGTGATCGTACGAAACTTGTTTTCAATTAGTTGTAACATTTTTCAATTCACTGTGATCGGAAAATGTTTGTCACTCGTCGTGTCTCCCAAAAGTGATACATGTTAGCTGAAATTCGTGTTCGATATTTATACCTATAACTTTTGCTTTACTTTTTCTTTTCCATCTAACAGCTAAGTAAGCAATCAGCTGAATAAGTTCTAATTAAATATTCAAATAAATTTGCATATATCACTTCATGTCACCTATCCACCCTGCGGGCATAAATGTAACATTCAGCACCAGCAACTGTCACATTAATGGTATTTGTTCGGTGTTGGAGTGATTTAAAGTGCTCCAAATTAACGAAGTTGAAACTAAAAGACTAAGCGTACTTTTATGCTTACAATAGAAGCAAAGAATCTAAGGGAGCAGATGAGCGCTTTGTTTTGTCTTTCCAAAGGGAAACATACCGAAGGATGTATGAGAACCTGCTGGAGAGATGGGCACACGTTTCATCTCTCCTCCTTTCCAACGCTTATTTGTGGAGATATACTACCGTTCTTCTACCAATTAACACTCTCTGTTCGGAGCTCAAAGTGGATTTAACCGACGGTTTAGAAGCCATATCGGGGACTCACTTCTACAAGAGCCGTTAGAGCTCATTTCTACAAGTCGCCAAGCCATCGGGGTTTCATTTCTCACTTTTACAAAGTCGTCGAGCGCTCGACGATTTCGCTCACTTCTATAAAGCCATCTGGCGCTCACTTCAACAGAGCCTTCGAGGTCTCTTTCTGCCTTTGTTATACTTGGCATAGGCTTTTTTGTTGATTGTTGATGTTTTTATGCAAATTTTCAATTCGTATTTATGAAAGTTTATATGTAAATTTTTCAGCAATCGACGAAGATAGCGATGAAGAAGATGCACTTCGTATTGTTATAGATGATGATGCAGTGGGTGATGTGCCGACAAAGGAAATTGGTAAAAATTTTCGGAGACTCTAATTTATTCGATTTTTGCTGAATTATTTTTTCTTTGAAACGTTTTAATGATCGGAAGACAGCATGAAAGATGATATAGCTGTTAAGATTGCTGAAATCATGTCTTATAGTTTAGAATTTTTGGAAAATGGGAAATTTCGTGGTTTGAAAAATAAATAAAAAAATAGACGAGGATTAGTGACTCTGAATAAATGCGCAATTCGAGGTGGGGTATAAAAATTTAGCAGAAAAACAGGTGTGGTTTAGGCTCACATAGTAGAACCTTAATTGGCGCTTATAGATTCTTTTCATCAGCAAATAAGCTTGTTTCAATCTATGAGTCAGCATTTTTGAAATAATGTGAAAAGTGTTATTTTTATTTGTAAAGGTTATTTGATTTATGAAATTAGTCCTCAATATGAATGAGATGGTGATGATGAAATATTGCAGCTCCGACTATACTTCCGGTCGTTAGCGACAGTGAGGGTGACGAGGAAGGTGATGTATTGAGGATTGAGGATGGCAATACGGGTGCGAGTGAATCGAAGGATAATACCACTAAATCAGGCAAACGCTGATATTTTTTTATACTTTCTGATCATTTAACTGAATATTCTTCGTTGCTTTAACTATTTAATGTTTTATCGCTCATCACCTATAAGCATATAAGTATGCATAATTACTTGCTTGCTTAGGTTTCTTTTTGAGTATATTTATTACGTTTTTCTCTTTAAAGTGATTTCGATCTAACGTGCAGGATGAAAATGTTTTAGTCGTTAAATCATGGTTCAGGCAAACGATCGTTTGTTTTCGATTTCCATTTGATGCAATGTGGCGATTTTGTGTTTCGAGGTTCCTTATTGCAGTCTCATATTGGTTTCGAAGAGATCTTTTATGAACAATTAGATTATTCTACCAAATACAGATTATGGGGAATCTTTTTTTTACACGGAGGTTTACTATTTAAATAAATATGAGTGTTTATCACTGCTTTATTGCCTTTAGTATTGCTCAGTCTAGAAAAGATAATTCATATGGAATCTGATATATTCTTGTTTAAACCCATTGCCCAGTTAAGCGATAGGGGAAGGTGATTACGGTTGCCTGCAGATGAAACGCCCAGTTCAAAACTGTGGGAGTGAGGAACTTTGCAGTTTATCGTCTGAATGCTCGTTTTAGTTGCTATAGAATCTTGCATTGAACTATGCGTTAGAGTGACACCTACAGCTGTAGAATGTAAAGGCGGTCTTAGATTTCCCAGAGAAGTTGTGCCTACAGATTTCTTCAGAGTAAAGATGATTCCTTTCTCTCAGACCCTCTCCATGGCTTCTACCTGTGCATTTACCTCTTTCCTTTAAAAATAGCCGTCTGAAACATGCATATAAAGGTTTAGCTGAAAGAAAAATTTATTGTTTGAAGGGCATGGGCAGTTAAAAAATTTTGCACTAAGTTATTATAATGTGCAAGCATTAAAAATATGGTTTTTATTGCGATTAGGGCAGTTGTTTTGAATGCGCTCTTGAGGGAAATAAGAGATTTACCCTTGCATGGGAGGGGGGGGGGGGGGGGGGGGGGGGGGGGGGTGGGGGGGGAGAGGGGGGAGAGGGGAGTGCATGCTTGTAAGATGCTACTTCAGATTCAGTTTTTCATCTGTTCTTTTCAAGATTATTGTACAAAGCCTATTATTTAACATGGATTATTGTACGTCATGTTTTGCTTGGGTTTTTTCTTGGTTGATAATACATATGGGTGGTTTTGGTTTCATTTGTAATGTTAAGTGCTTCTCATCTTCAGAAGTTATCTTAGGTCTCTTAGTAAATCATGTCTACTAAATATTTAGGCAAAAGTTCTAGTTTTTGTTGAGTAAAGTTTAATTTGTGTGGACGTATTTATCAGTTGTTCATGTTATGAATATTTATAGTGTGTTTTCACTTTGTAGATATTAAAGCGGCCAAAAAAGAGATGCCAACTAAAGCAGCCAAAAAGGAGATGCCATTATGTGCCAGTCGTGTGCCTCGAACTGTTTCAGTAAGTGCACTGTTTGTTCATTTCGCGGTTTGAGATTCATCCATAACACTTTGCAGCGAGGCTTCTAATTGTTATGCCCTCATTTAGAGTGTCGTTCTTCGACGTTCCATGAAAAAACATGCTTTTGAATGAATTTATGCGAAATGTCAATGTCATTTACAGCTGATGTTTTCAGGATTGAGGTGTAAGTTACTTGTGATCGCCTGGGATAGTGGTGACCTTTCACATAATGTGAAACTTGTCCTCCTCCACCAGATCATTGGAATATATGGGTTTGCATAATTTAGAGGGGTGGATCCTTCTCAACAGAGATTTCATGAAATGTGTTCTTATTCAAAAATTAACTGTAAAATGTTGCAGCTTTCATCTCGACCAGGTAGTGGAGCAATGTACAAGAAAGTGCGCAAGTTTTTACCGACTTACGTGACCGGGTCGGTATCACAGCTCCGACCACTTACTTTGCAAAAAAGAAAGGTAAGCTTATTGTTTTCCAGTGAAATTTGCCATTACTGCTTCCTCTGTAGATGTACACGTCAAGTTTTTGCGACCTTAAAACTCGACTGGGTCTAAACGCTCAGGGCAAGCGCCATTCCCTCATTTACAGGCTTCTATCCCTGCCTATTCATCTTCCTTTTGAATAGCTGGATCATTGAAAGTTCCCCATTACTCTCACTCAGTTATGAATCGTAGAGTACTGAATAAAATATAAGTTTCATATGGGTACTTCTTGTCGATTTCTTTTCGGGAAAACTTGTTTATTTCAAACCTGCTATATATCGAATATACATGTGTCCTGGCAGTCGTGACCACTACAGACGTCTTGATCTTAAGTGGTTTATTATTGTTTATTTTCTATGATGGTGATTGTATTTAAGTAGAGGATTTGTAGATGAATTACTTTGTTTTATAGTGGGAGCAATCTAGGAAAATATTTTTTAAAATATTTTCGACCGTAATTTGTCTCCATCTCATTGGGTATACGATAATAAGTGCACAGTATGCAAATTGTTTACTTGTGCACCTGTGCAATATGCATCCTACACCTGCATTATGACTGTAACTGTCGATCGGTGATGCGAACATACTGTATTTGATCTATTTTAGAAACTTGAACATGAGAGCATTGAGACGAAACCAGTGAAGATAACGAGGAGTGGCAATTCAACGAGTGTAATGCGTAAGAGTATCGGCCGAGCTGTGCTTCTGCCGACCCCCCTTACGAATAAGTCAACTTCTTCGAAGATGCCGGTATGCATCCTACTTTCCTGCCTTCTTTATGTTTAGTTTTACCACAGATGCATTTTTAGGGAATATTATATCAAAATTGAGCTTTTTTTTTAGCAAAAGAAGTGAAATTTCAGTTAGAAAATTTTTGAAAATGTTTCCATGGTGTATATACAACGAAATGATGTAGGCTTTATTTTTTAGTGATGTTCAGAGGATAAGGAATAAGGAACAAATGTGGTCAAGTTCCGCCTTGTTTGTATTTTATGGCCAAAACTGCACAATTGTGGTATTGCAATGGCGGTTTATTGAACTACACCCAGTTTTTTTTTTAATTTGTTTGATGGTGACGATATGCAGGCACCGTTATTGCAGAATGTGAGCAGATCAGGCACCCAACTGCCTGAATCTACGGTGATGACATTGTTAGATGAGGCAATAGCTGGTCGTTCGACGCTTCCTATTCTTGTAAAGAAGTTCCGTGAGCCACCTGTCAATGAGCTTGATACCAATTGCATTGTCGGTTGCATACTCAAGGTAGGTGATGTTGGGATCTCTTAGGACTAAACCTGCGTTGAGCATCGCAGATCATATTCATCCATTTGTTAGTGTTGTTGTTGTTTTTAATTATGCTTGCTTGTAAATTGCACAGTTTACATAATGGCCACTCATATGCGTTCGTATATATGCTTATATCTCTATCTTTGTGCTTCCGAGATAGTGTATCGCAGTAGGATGGCATTTGACTATAGCGGTTGTTTACCATGTTTTGGGTAAAGCATTTAAGTGTTGGATATCAGCGAGTGAGAAGGGGTGGTGCTATTTCGACTCCTAGTGGACCATTCTGATAGGTGGACCATTTTGATAGGTGGACCATTAGGTGGACCATAGGAGGAGGTGGACCATTCTGATAGCAATTGGGAAATACTTCACTATGCAGTTAACGCTGATAAAAAATATGCCAACGTTAAGCGTGGCGCTTTCAATTGTTTTTTTTTTTTTGCTTATTTCTTTTTTCCAGGTTCATATCATTTTGATCAGTTTTTAACAATTTTCGTCATGTCTTTCATGAAGCGATAAGAGGGGATAATATCGAATTCTGATACATATAATGATTTTTTTTTGTAACAACACCACTCGATGGTTTAGATCTTGAGGGGATTTGTGTTCGTGTTGGAACGATATGTTCAATTACGAGGTAAAATAAGACAATAAGGTAAAATATTTAAGTTGCTAAACACAATGGAGGTGGGCAATATGTGGCCAAGCATGTTGGCAGCTAGTCGATACGGTGTCGTGGAGCAAGTGGCATCGATGAAAGAACGCAGTCTCTTCGAGTTGATCAATCAAATTGGCGCTGAGTCGCAATGGAATGACATCAGCGAAAAACTTTTTATGTTAGTTTTCTATTTTATTTTTTATTGTTTTTTGTGATAGTTGGCAGTAGGGTTCGTCTCGTTTCAACGTGGATTTATTTTCTAGAATTTCCGGATTTCCGGATGCTTTTTCAATCATAACGTAACATCAGTCATTAATGGAATTCCTAACTTGCCCACAATATCGGAACGAGGATTTTACTTCAAAAATGGGAATGGGAAATTCAAATAATAATATCTGGAGAACAGGGCACGATATGGACGAATCACTTGTATTTCTGAGCCGTTCGGCTCATTTAAAGAACCAGAGATTACCCAATAACTTGGGTAAAAAAATTCGTCTTCAATAGCGAAAAGCAACTTCATTAGTAAAATATGAATTCGAGTGGAGAATTTCCTCACTTTCCACTTCGTTTCTTTTGTCGAACATTTTTGCTTTTGTTGTTGCAGACTTTTCTTTGTTTTTCCTCTGTTTTCGTTATTCAATTTTTAGAAATGTTTAGGAGGCTAGCAACTTTGCTGCAAAAGATGGAGACAGCTTCAGTCAGTCAACATGGTCGTGATTTCCGTTGTATGCTAATTGCTGGACGAATTGCAACTGAGGTAAAACTTCTTATTCTCTTCTTTGCCTTATTAAGGAGTTCAAACTGCTGTCTTGCGTCTTCTTTTTCAGTAATTTTTCTTTTAAATTGTGTTATGGGTTGAATGGCATTATATATGTATATATATATACTCTTTGTAGGTGACATTTAGTAGGTTTAATTTTTATTCGTTCCGGAGGTAAGGTCAGGTTTGTACATGGGTGGGTGCGGCCTAAAGTCTCTAAGATCTGTCGTATCAGGAGTTTTCAAATATGGTGGTAAAGGAATGAAGAAAATTTTAAAACTTTCACGCATCATATTAATGGAAGAGTGTTATAATATTATAGATCCATAGCATTGCAGATGTTAAGCTTATAAAAGATAAGACAAAGTGTCTTAATGAATTTGTTGTTCGTTTTCGGCTACTTCTATAATTGTATTACGACGTCATAAGTTGTAGCGAATGTTTTTAGGATGGAAGGGGAATGAATGTGCGTGTGGTGTTATGTGATGTGATGCGACAACTCGTGCTGAGGAACTCCTCCGAGTGGGTAGTGCCAATACTATGTTATGCTCTTGCAATAACACCCGATTTGATCAAGGAGTTCCTTATTGGTGAAGAGAATCATTCATTATTGGCCACTCGCACCCTTATCGCCATCCATCTTAGCGTACGAGTGAGTGACATAGTCAATTTTTTGCATTCTGTTTGCTTCTATCTTGGTGGTACTATTTCAAGAGCAACACTGCAATTTATCAGTTAAAGGCGATATAATTAAAGCTTTATATCAGTGAGATAAAATAGTATGCACCGAATAAGGGTTATTAATTTCAGGATGACTACTATTCACTCTTCTCGAAGATGCTTTCACTCGCATATAATATCATCGAAGAGGATCAATTATGTTTGAGGCGAATGGATTGCAACAATTTCAGAGAAATGTTCTTTACAGTTGAAGAGGCAGTGATTGCAATGAAACAAACTATCGATATGGAAACATTTAATGTATATTTATTAAAATTATTTATTTATTTATTGATAGAAAATAGATAAGAGATTATGTTTAAATGGGGATTATTATGAGGCAAATGAAGTGCACTCTATTTTACGATCAAAATTTTTTGTTGATCGAATTCATGCATGAATGCCTAATTAAGTTTATTTGTCGTATAGAGGGTTTTAGATTTCATTTGTATTCCGATTGTTTTGCATGTATGCAATAGATAATATGATTTGCAGTATTCTACGTGGGTGGGCTTTTTTTTCGATAAGAGAGCACGGAAATTGCCGCTGTTTGCATTTAATGATGAAATTACCTATTATTTTGCATTTATTCAAATCGGGGTATTAAGTAAACGTTGCCATAGTAGGATGCCACATCTTTCGTTTATCGTTGTGCACTTGTCTGTTTGTCTGTTTGCTGGTCTTTTTGTTTTCATACAATTGGTGGAAAAGAAATACCAAGCAAATTCAGTTTCATATTCGATTGGTGCCTACATGGTCGCTTGCTCATTTTGCTTTTGTGCCAACGAGTTGAAATAATGCACTACGCGTTTGTTTCTCAAGGCTAAGAGATTGATGAGCGTGGAATTTGCAATAACATTTGTACTTCTGCTAGTGCGCCTAGTTATGCTACGCTTGCTTTTTTTTAATGTTTACTGCACGAATATTGTGTAAAAATTTCCTTTTTATATATCCATACTTTGGTATTGCTATTGTTATAGGTACGTGATTACAGCGGTCAACCATTACGACACTTCCGCTTTCAGAAGGAGGCTAAAAATATTCTTGAGGAGAGGGGGACACCAAGACCTGTTAGCTAATACTGGGACCGAGACTCCACCCCAGACCCCACCCTCGCCATTTCTTTTTTTTTGACCGTCTATGCGGAGCAATCAGCCATATCGATTATATATCGTCTATGCGGATCATTTCTTTTTTTGACCGGAGCAATTATATTGTTATAGGTTATAGAGGCTCCATACTTTGGTATTGTTATAGAAGGAGGCTAAAAATATTCTTGAGGAGAGGAAGCCTGCGTTGGAATTTCGTGACTTCTTGTATTGCCAAAATTTGCGTTATTTACAGGTGTTGGCCTGATTTCACATTACTGTGGCTGTCACCAGTGCATATAGCCTTATTGTATTTGCCTGAATGAGATGCCTACGGTGTAAGCCTATGGATTTTGCTGAAAGTAGGAAAAAGTGCCAAAAGATACGATGTTGACTTGTTATTTAGCCCTAAGATTAATTTTCAGCAAGAGACGAATTCAGCCAATATTTATGCGGATACAACGCGTCGTGCTGCGATCGCAGAGTCGAGTCTAAAGCCATGGTGTGCATCTAACTCAATGATGTTCGCATGTCGTCTGCTACTATCACGATTGCATTCAGGCACATTAGAGGATGAGTATATCGCATCGTTTAGATGCTTCCGGAAGCAGATTCGCAGGTTGGCAACGATGTGTAATGAACATATCGCAAAGGTAATTTGGTGTTCCTTTAGTTGTTGGAGGGGGTTGTATTATTATGTTCTTGTGTTGATTTTCCATGCTTTGGATGAAAGAAGAAAGATGAAGGGTTGCGCTTAAGAACTTCAAGACCGTTAGGTTTTAGGCTTGCATGCGCCGTCATCTTCTTCAATTCGATTTTACCTGGAGACCGTTTATGCAAAATCGTATTGCATGTAAATAGGCGCTCGAGGTAACTGAAGGAGTAGCTCTAATGAAGTAGATTGTTTGCGAAATGTTGAGTAACCGATCGTGCTTGTGTGTTTGTTGGAGTGAGTAGCCAGCCTTTCACAAGCCTGTTGGTCGGAGAGCTCAAGATGAAAGGTCGTCGAACGTCTGTACTAACCTTTTGACCTCCATTACTTTCGGTTAGAAATCGACTTCTAAGTTTAAATGAGTAGGCCAAAAGTGTATTTGGAGTCTTGAATAAATTGTGATAGGATCTGTCACAGTTATTTTAAATCTGTGGTGTTCCTTGTTAAATGCGATCGTTGATACCCAAGTTTGGCCTAGAGCTTGCCTCTTCGAGAGTATGGGAATAAATTGTTCCCACAAAATGGAGTGGAATTTCATAGGGGATTGCTTAATTTTAATGTTTGAATGGGTATTTAACGATATTTAATAGCTTCAAAACCCTCGAAAATCTTTTTGCAGGATGGGCAATACGCTGACGATTGGGCGATTCGATTGTACAGGTTTGCACTGAATGATTGGCAGCGAGTTGCTACAAATTAGAAATCAATAATTTTCTCTGGAGAAGAAGAATGAGAGGAAGGAGAAGGGGAAATTCAGTTGGAAATATTCACCAAGATGGCTGCATTTATGAGAAGTTAAAAGTTTTGACGTTCGTATATTATGCACTCGGAGTCTCTCCTTATCTAATTGTTGATATAGCCGCCATATTTAGTTGAAGAGGGTGCAGAATTAAAGTATGATATTCGTAGATGCTCGTAATATGTATCGCGGTGAGCGGCTTAGACTTACGTTGACTGTTCGGATCTATACGTTTGATGTTGCTTTCGTTTTCGAATTCGGTGATTCATCGACAAGTATGTTGCTTGGATCTCTTTTAATATTCGTTTAAATCTTCATATTTCCCCATATATTTCTTTATTGTTATAGAAAATATATGAATATCATCGTTGTTATTGCTGCACAAATGAATGTTTATTCAATTTTATATTTCATTGTTGTGTTGCATTGTTTTTATTTGTTGTTTACGCAAATCGAAAGGATATAAGCTTTTTTTTTTCTGCATTGAGATGGCAATGCGATCCGATAAGCCCAGGAAAATGAGTCAATTTACGTGGATTACAATATTTTCGAGGTCATATAATGGATATGCTAGCATTCCTTAATGCCACATGCCTTTAGCATCATTGGTTACGTCTATAAAGTAGTAACTGGGAAAGTAGAGCTCAGAAGTAATTCCTGCAGTTCCTTCTATCATCCCTGTTAGCATGCGGTATCTTCAGCAAAAAATGGTACATCTTAAGTAGGGATATATTTCATATAATATTTCAGTGGTGTACGTGGGAGCAAATTGTTGGCGATTCGCTTAGGTCATAAGGGGGGGGGGGGGGGGAGGGGCTGTCAAGCAGAAAAGACAACTGGAGGTCCTCCTATGTGTCGTGTCGGGGAGGAGGTTCTTTTATAGATATGATCATACAGTTTTGTGGCTATTTTTTCTAATGTGAGTACCACATTGCTGTTTATATAATGCAATATAAGAGATGTTGTTTTATTAGAGAAATAAATTTTTATTATCGTATCCTTACGTATTTTATAAAGTCGTTGTTTATACGATTTCCGCTATATCTGTTCATTCGGATGCAGATAGATATAAATCAATTAAGTAACAGGAAGAGATTTATCTTACTTTGTTATATTTTTACCGATTATTTGAATAGTCATTTAAATCAACGTGTTGATGAAGATTCAACATTTCGACTAATAGATTCTAATCTTTTATTTTTATTTTATTTTTTATTTTTTGTTTATTTTGAGGTAATTCTAGGGATAGATGGGAAAGATTCATCGGTGGTTTATGAAGCTGTCAGTAATTTTTCAATGCAATTCCAAAATTATTGTGCTGAATGTGTCGATTCAGCTCTATCACTTAAATAACTGCTTGTGTCGTTATTAATGCTAGGTCATTCTCATTGACTCGGCTGAATGGATCGTCTAGAATGGGAAAATTACTCTAAAATTTAAAAGGTTATTAGAGACTGACAAATTTTGAAGTGAATTCTTTTTTAAGAGGGAAAAGAACAATTTACCTGCGTTTTTCTTTCGTATTTGGAGAATTTTTATTTCCGTAAGAAAAATTTTCAGCTTGCAATCGTTAGCGCATCGTTGATTTAATCTTCTGTATCAGGTTAGAACATATTTTTACTGACAGCCGGCTGCTGTCTGTGGTCTGAGAATGTTCCATAATACAAACGTCTCGTATAGAACTGTCAGTCAGCTAGGGGGAAATGTGACTGGGGGTATTGCGTTAGGTAACTTCCATCTCCACTTTCTTACAAACCTCATGTTTTGAATATCCCTAGTAGCTATATTCTAGTGGTGGTCGTTTTGAGGTTTTTTGGATTGCTTACCGACTTATCTAACCGATATAGTGGAGCAATGGTCAATGGAGTGCCTGTGTGTTTTTCCTCTTCGTTTGTTTAGTTACCTCTCTGTGATAGTTTTATTTTTCTCGTTTTACTTATATGAATGTTGTCTTCATAGGAGATGTTAGATAAATGAATAAAAAATTAAATTAAAAAGAATTTGCTGTCTCTGTTCGGTTTTATAACGGAGTGCAGTGAAACTTATAGCAGTTGTGACTATCTTCTAGAAGAGTTTATCAAATTTTTATTTCATTCTTCAGCAATAGAAAAAATATTCGAATCAGAAAGGGGACTGCTGTGAACAACAACGATACCATGACTAGCCTATACGGAGCGGGTGAGAGTACCATTTATTAACATGTCGTGACGTTGTGTTCCTTGGAAGCATGCTGAAATGTTTACTGAATTAAATTGCCTCAGGCATAAAAGTTCACCATATGCGGACATCCGATGAGAGGAACGCAGAACAAATGAGGAAGAAAGGACCATCGTCGAAACTGGTACTCTGGGAACCATATAAGGTGCGTTTCTTGTTGCCTGATTTATCCTTGATAGACTCATGATGGCACATTAATTTGGTTTTTTTAAAGCATAAATATTAATTAGATTTAAAAGGTTGAGGACCATTGCTTCTAATGATTGTGAAGGAGGAGTACCAAAGTATCCAGGAATAAATTCAGGATGGTTAAAATTTAAGGTAATTTGAGGGAAGGATATCAGTGGCTTGAGGAGTAAATTCCGGGTAAATTTGAGTAAACCCATAACACTTATAATGTTGGCCGTATTGAGAGATAATTCGACAGTTTTAAAATATAAAAATACGGAGGGATCTTAGAAAAATCTAATGGATTTATATATTTTAAACAATTGCTTTTAACTCTTGGATAAACTCAATGGTGAATTGTGCTCACAAATTCAGCTCAAAATAACTATGAATTTTATAATTGAAGAGGCGGATGGCCTTTACAGTATATGAAACTTCGTATCGAATTGTGACTAGATCTGCGGAAATTTTGGTGATGATGCTTGAGGCACAGTTGTTATAATTTGGCTTATAGATTTGCCCTTTGATGCTTACGCCTAACGTCCTACCTGTTTATATAAGACATTACAAAGAATGTTTATTGCATTTGATGCAGTGTATCGATGCATTTGATCTTACAATTAAGTATCGGTGGAATATTACCAATAGAAGCGCAAAAGTTAATGAAGTTTTTGGACTTGATAGATCGGAGAATATGCGTAATTATAGTGAAACGGAGTCCTGAAAGGTTGTAGGGATTCGTTTCAATCAGTAAATGTATATCCTATCGAACTTCAATAGAGCCAACATTACAAGTATTACAAATTTACTTAAGTTTATTTTGGGTTTACTCAGTTTACTAGGATTTACCTAGGCCATATAATGTTATTCCAAATAATAGTTGCCACAACTCCAACCTCAGTCAATAATTTTAAAATCAGGTTTATAAAAAACCTGCAAGGTGTTGTATTAAAAAAATATATCTTGATTGAAGGCGGCAACATCATCGAGTGTTAAGGGATCCGCACCAACTGTTTTACCACAGTTAATCCCCTATCAGTTATCGTCGTCGCATAGCTCTGCTGATGCATCCATATGCTCATTGACCAATGGAACGTCACATATCGCCTTGTCGAGTTAGTCATTGATTTATAGTTTGCCTAAACGATGTATAATAGTCTGTCTATTTGAAGAGACCACTATTGTCATAAAAGCCGATTGATATGTGTGCATTGGAATTTATATAAGTATGTAGTCATTGCTATCTCAGCTCGCATAGTTCAACCGATACTATTCATGCATGAGTAAACGAGCTTTAATTTAGAAATAGCTTTTTACTAAATCCCCTCCAAGGTGGGACTGTTTTCGGGTCATTTCTTGTTAAGCGGTTGGTTGGATCTGAAGATGTCAAAGGTATAGAGGGTATATGAAAGTAACGGAATCGATCACCGGAATGCGTTGTTTGGTTGCTGATTTTCTGTCGGGATATTCTCACTTCCGAGAGGGTGTTTTGCCTTTATCGGTATTGAAATTTAAAGGTGCAGCTGAGGATATCGGTGTTCGTTGTGAGGGGATCGGGATGTCGATGTTACAATCGAACGTCAATAGGAAAGATGATTCGCAAAACCAAAACGGCGTCAGTTCGCCTGTGGAGATAACGCCATCAAGTCGCGACGAAGAGTTGAGTCGATTGAAAGCAGAACTTGAGGTTAATTTCCATAAATTACTAGAAATTTCATTTAAAGCTTTCTTAACGTTGCGTCGACGATTTAGTATCTCAGAGGACGAGTCATGGCGACTGTTGGCACTCTTGCAGAGAACGATGGCACTCTGACTGCGAACTGCGAACGGAGCTGAGCTCCTATCTCATATTGCGTACGCATCACTACCGTACTCTGCACTCTACGAACGAATTCTAACACCTATCAAGGAAACTTGAAAGCTTGTAGTAGAAACATGCAATTTTTTCTCATCGTTTAACTGAGAGTGTCAAATAATGTACCCATGCAAAATTTCAGCTCGAATGGGAAGTGCATTTACTGCATGGGCCATCGTTCTCTGCAATCTTTGATGAACGCAGCATAGATGACCCCTCCACCAAGTGCATTTCCCCTCCTTCAGTTGAGCTGAAATTTTGCATGGGGCATGATTTGACATTCTGAGTGGAATGGTGGGAAAAAATATCCTGTTTATATTACAAGCTTTCAAGTTTCCGTGATGGGTGTTAGCATTCACTTGTAGAGCGCAGAGTACGGTAGTGGTGCGTACGCAATGTGGGGCAGGAGCTTAGGTCCGTTCGAGGTTCGCAGTCAGGGTGCCATCGTTCTCTGCAATTGTGCCTCCTTTCCCACTTTTGTGACTACATCTATTTTCCGTGCCTCCATCTATTTTTCCGGCTGAAAGGGCTGGTTTAGAGCGCAAGCTTTATAGATGTTGGAAATTACGCAGAAAATTGTAGGTTATGTTGGATATGAGAGGTTATGTTTGCAGACTGAGAAAGAAGTAAGCGCCGAATTGAAACGTTTACTGGTGGCTTCAATGGGTGATGATCTCATGTGGCATGTGAAATCATTAAGCGAGGATAAAGTGCGTCTCGCTTCCACTATGAACTCATTCGCAGCACAGGTACTCGTTTACATTGGAACTCTTTGTGGAGCCTTTCAGGAGGTGGCATACGACAATGTTGAATGAATGGGTATCTGTCATAGGAGAATAAGGAGACAAAAGTGTTGTCGTAACGGAAGGAGACTGTAAGCTCAATTATCTATCTTCATAACGTGCCCCTTCTTTGCTCTTTTATATAAAAAGTTTTGGAATTATTTAGGCATTTCTTTTTCAAAATGCTAGATGCTTAGCGTTTTGTGGTATGAAAGTGAAGAGGAGAGGGAGATTGAATACTGATGGATGCCTCAGATTCGGTGTGAACGGTATGTAAATGTGGGAAAAGAAGGGTATAAGCTTGCGAGCATAAATTGAGTGTTTTTATTTTTCATTTTATTTATGAAAAATGCAACAAAACAGTTGGATTTTCGAATTTGTAAATGTAAGTAGGTAAGTATGGAATACTATATTGTTTTAAATTAGACAATAATTAAATTTTTATGAGGTCTTAAAAAAATATTGTCGTTTTTAGTTGAATTTCGATCACGATCGCGCTGAGAATCTCGCTATCTCGTCGGATGTTTGGCGATGCAAATTTCTTGCGATGAGTATACGAGCCGATGAATTGCTTTCACAACGTGAACGACTCTTAGCACTTCTCAAAGAACATCACTATGCGCTTAGTGATCTATACGATGCTATCCGGATGCCACGGTCATCTTCCTCTTGGCAAGAGTCTATTCCGGGTGCTAGAAGTGCTATTCCGGAAACAAGGATTCAGATCGGGAAGGAGGTCTTAGCTAAGGTACAACAAGCGTTGTCGATTGATATATCATCGCTATGTGAGAGGACACCTTGTGATGAAAAGGTCATTAAGGCACCTCCAATCACCTCAAATATTACTGTTTCATGCTGCAAGCATTGTGCGGGAAGGGAAATTAAGCTAATTTGAGAATACAATTAAGTTTTATGTCAGTTGTTTTCATGAACTTATTGAATATATTGAGACAACATCACTGAATGATATTTTCTAGGATAAAATTTGCCTCTCCCATAGGGCAATTTGCGTATTTGTTTGTCGTGTTTTGGCTTTGGGCTTTTTATCACTTTTATTTCCGGTATTTGTATCACTGAAATATTCCATAACGAAATCACTTATTGATTTTTTGTGAAAGTGACGTCATTTTTTTGGTAATTTAACCGATTGGAGTTGGTTATGCTGGTTATTGGTGATGATAATGAATGTGCTTTTTAGTCACAAAACTGCCCGGCCGGTTAATTTATTGCTGTTTTTGTGAAATATATCTTAAAAAGTGATGTCAATATCCGGTTAAAAGTAACCGATGAAGGAGGTAATAGGTGGTAAAATTGTTGAGTTCAATTGAGAGGTTATAAGTTTTTTTATAGATCTTTTAGCTTGACCAAATTCCCCTATCGTTTTTGGTAGACCGGTAATGCTCTATCGCATTTCCATTAATGTCTACATATTTTCCTGTAATATCGATTAGTTGGGGATTACTGCTATTAGAAGAAAGTTGGAATAGATGCGAATTTTACTGAAGTGCTCTATTTTATCAGCTATTGTTTCCTTTTAAAAATCTTCAAGTTGAAAGAAACCTTTCAAAGGAGTCATTTCTTTCGTGGAAATTCGCATCAGTTTCGTGGAAGTTCGCTTCAGTTTTGTGGAAATTCGCTTCAATTTTCTCTACGAAATTTTTAGGAACATCTGTGATGTGAATCATTTGTTGTTGTTTTTTCACTGCTTTGTTTTACTTGTTGGTTACCTCTTTACATTACAATTTGTTTGTTTTAAATGTTTTCAAAGAAGATGAGGAAAATTTCCGAAGAGAGAAATCGTTGAAGGAAAAGAAATATAATTCGAGGAAAAGGTTATAGCAAGTTTAATAAATTCTGAAAGTTAGGTTGTGATGTTTGCAGAAAATGACCCCACTTTATTTATGATAAGATGTTTTTATTCATTGGCTTCTTAAACATTTTTTTTAAAATAGCAATTGCAGCACTTAGAATTGGCGGCGTCATGTGTCTGAGGCACTTAGCCAAGAAGATGGTTCAAGAACGACTGGATGAAAGGGGGAGAGGCGGAGAGGGGTAAAGACCCCCTGTTGCTATTTAGATCCATCAATGTTCCAAAAAGTGGAAAAGCGGTTTTCATGGATTTACCAATCCTTCCATCCCTTTCTATCACGTTGTGAACAATCGTCTAATCCATAATCAATTAGTCGAGTTTAATTTCCAATATCCTTTCAAAAATGAGTTATTTCTTTGAAATTCATTCAATGATTAGAGGGAATTTTAAGTTTAAAAAAATGCAATTGTTGCAATTATTTATTAATTTTATATCATTTTCTCAATTGGGCAATGATGTAATCGCTCTATCGTTGTCATATTTTTCTTTTTTTTAATTATATTTTCTAATCGATATTATTAACTGTGATAAATTTTTTCTATCGATCGATCGATCATCAATCAGTGATCGAAAGACGTTCAGTTGAATCGTCGGTTGTGAATATTTTTATTGATCGGTTATTTTTATTGACATTTTTTTAATTGGTAAGTTTTATTTCCCAAGGAATATGAGTGGGAAATGAATTCGGAACTTTATATAGAATATCATAAGGTTAGGAAGTGGTTTTTCTGATATTTATATATTGGGAATAAGGCTTTATAAGAGAAAATCAACGCATATTCTCGTTTTTATTTGTCTACAAAATACTTGAATAATGTAATAATAGGTCTTTTCTGTTTGTGGGGATTTTTTCTTACCTTTTTTGGTACCATATATATTTTTTAAACGAAATCCTTTCGAGGTACAACAACATCGCAATAATTGTGCAGCGAAAAGTAGTGCTAATTTGGCAGAGGGTCGAAATCGATTCTCTGTAGGATACGAGATGGGGTAGAGGGAGAGCGGAGGGAAAGAGACTGAAAAAACTAATGATTCCTAATTTAGCGGATATCCATAATGCATTAAATCCATAATGCTGATTAAAATATTACCCCCTATAAATAGTTGGGTAAATTCGGGTTCCAGATGGGTGGCATGTAAAATCCTCTATTAATAATAATATAGAATTTCAAAAAAGCGATACTCATTACTAAAATGTTATTGTCATTACTGTAAGCGTAACATACTTATTATTAGCGGAATTATTGGTACTGGAAATCATTTACTGTTGTTATCAGAAATTCATTTTAATTAGAACTCAAGTTCCCCCGACCTTTGTGATAATACGAATTCCTCGTCAATATTTCGTTATTAGTTTGCTATAACGGCATCCTGGTTTATTTTATTCAAGGCAATAAATAGAAAGTTCTTAGAAGAACGGTATTTTCGATGCTTAGAGTGTACCATTTATCGAAATTAAGTCATATTTTTGCCCAAAAAAATTCAAATTTTAATTGCACTCTTCAAATTTTCCCCGAGAATTATAAAAATACGAGGAAATATTACCTATAAATTTTTATCATTAATTTTAACGCTTCATAGACATGCACCAAATTCTTTTTAACGTTGAAATTGTGTATGAGAGAAAGTGAGATAGCATAAATAGATTTTATTGACAGCCGTCTGGTTAATGCGATTAAAAAAATGCACTCAGCAATGATTTCAGAGTGAACGATTGAATGGGTGATCGGTGGTGAACGATGTGGTCATGTGAAGCGATCGACATCACGCATCCGTTACGATGTCGAATTGCCGGTTGGAAACGAGTTGCCAGTCATGTGGTTTGTTAAGTTCACTTTATTTTTCTTTATAATTTACTTATTCTGACGTTTAGGTAAGTTAAGCTGTCATGTTATTATCACTTTCTTTTTTGCTATAAGTTAGATCTCATTTGAATATCGTTGGTTAAAAGTCAGATCGATAATCACGATTTTGATCTTTGATAAGGGATCCTATTATCTTGATGTTATTAGCAGCTAATGTTTTAGTGATGAAATGATTATCCATTCAATCAATTTTTATGTGAATTGATATAAGATATCAGTGTTGCTTCGATAAAGATGGAATTTCGGAAGTGCTTTGCTAGAAATTGCTCAGCTCTCTCAATTTTCGTTTTTTTTTTTTGCGCTTCATTCTATCTTCAATTATATAGAAACTTTTTTTCACTGAAATTTTTGATACTGATAATATTTAGTCTTCCTTTCAGTTTCCTGGGAAATTAAATTTTTTAACCAGAAAATTTTGGAATCGTGCCCGCAAGCTTTTTTTAGGCTTGAGGTTTATATTATTATCTCATTTCCTTCCCATCGACCATAACCATCAACAAAAATTGCCTCATAAAGTGCTTCCTTCCATATTTGCCAAACGGGGATGAGGATGTGATGATTCATATTGTTTGTTTTTGATCGTACTTTAAATTCTTGTTGTTCTTGCAGGAAGTTTTTTTTTAGGTTTTATATGATCTAAATATTTTTATATTTGTTTTAGGAGTACATTCTTGAGGTAGAGAGATTACTTGGAAATACAAAAAAATGGACTATCCAGCGACGTTATACACAATTCAGGTATAAAATTAACCATCCCATTTTTTGTGGTTTTCGTCCTCTTGGAAGAGATTAGGCTTAGGCTTAGGCTTAGCCTTAGACTTAGGCCTAGGTTTAGGCTTAGCCTTAGGCTTGGGCTACCACTTCTAAACCGGGCATGATATGTTATACCATATGGCGAGCATCGATTTGTCATTGATGAAGGGATCATGACTGTGGCATTTCCGTAATGTCCTTTGATTCTCATATTCAGGGCGGCCGTTTATATCATCATTATTTGCACTTACAGCACTCGCGAAGGGAATTTTTTGTTTGGGCAGTGGAGTAAGAAAATATCACTTTTTTAAAGAACGCTAAGTTCAAAATTTAAAAAAAAAAACCTATAGGATAAGCTAGTTGATTTTTATGTATAATGCAAGATGATTTTCTGATGTTGGTGTTCGTCCCGAGCATATATTCTATTTGAAGTGGCACTGCACTTTAGTTTTTTACTTTCTCACCCGATCTAGAAGTGCTGTTTGACAGAAACCACAAGTTCATTGCTAATTTTTGTACAGAATGGACGATGATTTTTGAGAAATTCAACGAAAAGACTTTGTCGTTCTTTTACATCTCCGGGAGCAGAGATGTATTTTGTATGGAAATATTTGTTCAGTTTGGAACAGTCGAAATGCTTGTCGCTCTTTAAATTCGTAGGCAGGTGTTCATATGTTGTGGGGTGGGCAACAAAACTGTTGATGAAGCGAACCAATTTCGTTTGGGTTTGTTGCATCGGGTGGAAGCCAATCATTTCAGTTTTCTATTGCACACATTGTTTTGAAGTATGGCCATGAAGGGATTGAGACAAATAAAGTTGCTTGTGCTGGGAATGGGTGGAGGGGAGGGGTGGGTTTCGTGCTGGTTATGATGAGATGTAATGAAAAACACTCGGGAGATTGCCGTTCTCGGAAAATTTTTATAAATTGCAACTAATATGTGTGTATCGGAAACGTTTTATGATGGCAGTCCCCAGTCAGGTTTGGTAGTGGTAGATAGGTATGGGCGCCTAAGATTGAAGTATGTGGTAAGCCGTTTTGGTTTGGTACTGTTATGGCGACTACTTCTAATAGTGGATACACAAACGAGAGACCAGCACAAAATGAAGGCAGGGTTGATTATATGGCCAACAGGCAGAAAAGTTAGCAATCCATAGTTATAGGGTACCTAAGTATTTAGGTACCTTGGTGGTATTTAGATTTGCCTATAATTTCCTACATTCACCCATCATTGTAACGTTAATGAGAGGTTACCAAAAATTTATAGTGAAGTGAGCAAGCATTTGGAGAAATTCGGTATCGAATTGGGTCTTCCTCCAAAGAAAGTAATCGGTAATACAAAGGAGCAATTCATCGCTCAACGAAAGGACGCATTACAGGTAATGCTTCAATTAGCCGGTTAATAGGTGGTATTTGTTCGAAATAGTGATGTTTTACTTGATAAGTTACCATATCGTCCATCATATGTTATTAACTGCGGCTTTACTATTTGCCAGATTATTAGTGCGTTTAATTTCCATATAAAATAATTTGGTTCATATCGTTTGCCAGTGTGAACTTTTCAACGAATCCGTGTTGAATTTTACTATGGGCATCTAGTCATCGAAAAATCTATCCACAGTTTAAAAAAAAATTCTTCAACCGTTATTAGCGATGGATGACAGAGCAGAACTTTGGTCACGAAACTGACTACTAAAGCTGTTCCACAAGTTTAATTAAGCGGGTTGTGGATTCCACCGCTACGATAAAGTGACAGATGGTCATAAATAAGCATGAGATTTACAGCTGAAAGGCATGTGGTCACTCATGTGACGCTTTATACTACAATTAGTTGCTTGTTCGCAAGTAGGCAGATTAGCAATTTGCAGGAATCAATCTTGCATATCTATAAATTAATTATATTCAGCTCATTTCTTAAAGGATGAGCAACGTTTTTTAGGGAATCATTTCGGAGTTTATTTTTTGCATTCTATTTGATATTCTGTTTTATTTAATGTTTATCAGTTGCAGCATTCGATGAATGGATTTTATTAAGTGTTCGAGGTAAATCTGGATGGTCATTAGGTGAGAGGCAGATGAATTGTGGTTGGCGTGCAGGTAAAGCTCTTTACGAGTTGAAATGTGCTCGCAATTGTCTCACTCTATCTGCCATTCGTTATGGACCTGATCGATGTGGAAGTGTTGAGTGTATCAACGAGGCATTGGATTTCATTAGAAGCCTCGAATATCCTTATGTAAGCGAATGTGTTGCAAGTTGGGCCGATGAGAGGGGTGTAATCGCTGTAAGGCCAGCTTTCAACAATGGCACTCTTCGAGATCATCTATATAAGGTACTTCTTTCTAAGATTATAGACATATTCTCACTGAAAAAGTTTGGAAGACATTAATTACTATAGGTGTTTAAAGATAGTAATTGTGAGGTAACCAAATAGAATCTTGTATCGTTTAGCATATATGGAATTGTTCCGTTTTGGCAACATCAACGTTTTAGAATTTCTTAGATTGTGGTAGTATATACGTATTTATCTCGAATATTGGCTTCGACAATTTGGCTTGTATATTTGGGGAAGTGGAGAGGATAGTATAGGGATTTCATAAGAGGAGGGCTAATATTTCAGGGAATATGGTAATGATTTGTTAATACTTGCCAAACATAGCGGAATTATTTAATGAATTTGTTGGACATTAAGAGCAATTGGCGTGATCAGTTCTTCGCGAAGTATTGTGTGGATCGTTCAATTTGTTCGTTGGAGGCGATTGATGTGCGTTTTATATGTCGTCAAGTGTTGGAGGCGCTATCTCTCTTTTGTGCTCTCTCTATTCCTTTTGGTACGTTATATTGTTATATATGATTTTTATTTATTTATTTATTTATTTGTCTATTTATCTTTTTTTTTTAATTTTTTAATTTAAGTTTCGCATCTATAACGAAGAGTCCTTTCAATAGAGGAAGTCGCCATCTCGGGGGAAGTTTCTCTTTTGCGAATTGATTTTTAGTTGCCCATCGAAGAAGAGCTGAAGGGTTGTATATAGGGAACTCACTCAGGTAGATATGCGGAACTCGCTGTTGGAAGCAAACAGTGAAATGGATTCGGCTGTTTTGAAGGAGTGGGTTTCCAATTAAAGATGCTACAATGTGCTTTCAGTGAAGAAAGTCTGTAATGACCGTATTATAGACCCGTAGGCAGACTTTTGCGTTCCATCGTCTCCCAAGTGATAGTGGGAGAGGTAAAGTCGTCTTTAGCCTGCAGCCGGATTTCTAGACGAGCAGAAGGGAATAGTATGAAAGAAGAAGAGAAGAGAATAAAAGAAAAGGGATCCAGGTGCTTCTTGTTCGTCAGCTGAGATCGTACTGAATCCAGGTATTGGAAGCATGTTAGCTAATCTGTGTGGGAAGATACGCCGCCTCCTCTCAGGCAGACGCGACTACCTCTCTGACATAGTAGAGTCGAGTCTACTTGTTCCTTAGCAGGTCGTGATACGATGGCTGCACGTAGAAGTGGTATACTAATCAAGTATTTCAAAGTGCAGCCATTATTACATTGCTTTGTAGTTATCAGTTTAGAAGTGAATGGTAATTAGGTGGTGGTAAGGTAAGTGAATCATTTAGGACATCTGTTCCATATGCTTTAAAGATCGATATTACAAAATTTATTGATTGATTGCAATATTTATTGATTGATCGCAATATTTATTGATTGATTGCAATATTTATTGATTGATCGCAATATTTATTTATTGATTGCATTATTTATTGATTGATCGCAATATTTATTGATTGATTGCAATATTTATTTATTGATTGCAATATTTATTGGTTGATTGCAATATTTATTGATTGCAGTTGATGTACATGCTGGTAATATATCGTTATCAGATTGCGGGTGTGAAGTGATCGATATAGAGCAAGGTAACGTTGCTTATAGTATTTTCAAAAATCTTTTTTATGATGGTATCGAAACATTTTTCCACATTGCTTATAGGTGTTCGATTGGTTCTTGCGGTTGCTTCCCCATTCTTCAGATCCTGAGCATAGTTGCTCTCACCTTGCACCGAACCTTTTCATTGGTTGGTCCAGCGAAGCGTAAATTTTGAAGGGTCCAGTGGCGAATTGTGTGGTGTCAGCATTAAATAGAAATTGTCAACACTAAAATGAAGTTATAAAACAACTTCAGCGATATTTTCCTTCGGAAAGAAATTGAAACCAATTCAACAACATATTGTTTGGTTTAATAAATAAAGTAATATTTCGAAAGATAAAATTCAAAGACTATTCATCGCGATATTCCCAAAGCAAGATTATTTTCATGTAACAAAAAAGTTAAAAAAATTTTCCTCTATCAAATATTCTAAAAAGCTTTCAAGTTAGCGAAAAGTATTATTGATAGAATAAAGTTCACCTCGCTTTTGCATTTGGTAGGCAAAATTTACGATCGAACAGAAAATATCCTTTATTTTATTTCACTGGTGATTAACTAGATTTTGCTCTTTTTATTATTTTTTTCAATTTTTTTTTCTGCTTGCCTCAGTCATTTAATAGCCATAATGATTGTTACTGTATTGTGTTGCAGTTCTGGCCGGACAGCCAAGCTTTCATCGACCTTATATGCTGAAGACATCTTGGGTTAATGTAAGTTTCTGATCACGATCGATGATTTCCCGCTTTGATTTCTATTCCTTTTTTTTGCCACTTTATCATCGATTTGCTGTATCGTTTATCATTTGTTCAATTCATCACCATCTATTTGGACCAGACCACCCGACTCGTCCGGTTATAAAATTTTTGACTTTTAATGAATTTCTTTCTGTAAAGGTTAGGTATAAAAATGAATTTTGTAAATGTTGCAAGCTTCCCATGACCCGTTCCCCCCCACCCATATCTTCCTTCCAACGTTGGGTATTTTTCTGCTCGAAGCAGGTTGTGAATCATTGATTTACGAGTTGTGACAACTGCAGTCAACAACAGACTTCCTTTTCCGCCTTTTAGTTGGAGTTGGAATACATATGTGTGATTCCATGGCCTGCTAGGTCACTTAATTACTCCTTCATTGTGTGCACTAATTTCCAAATTTTTCCACCTAAAATAGTCATGGATTGGCAGAATTTAAGGAATATTTAAGTGTGGAGGATTCGTTTAGGCTATAAAGTACACCTAGAAGGCAGCATTATTGTAGGGTTTTCCGATTCTACTTTAAAGTATTGGTCAAGTACTCCCACGCTAACATAGCCGGATGGAACCTGATCTAGCTGGATGAGACCTGATCTAGCTGGATGGAACCTGATCTTTTTCTGTTGTAATGTCATAATTATTTAAACGAGCATATACGAATGGCTTGATGACCAATTTAGCATAGATGAGTATAAATGAAATGGGGATCACATTTGTTGATCTAGAGGGCGCGAAGAGGTGGAACTAGGTCAAAGTTTATCATAAACGCTGTTTTTGTTTGCGTCTCTCTTCTATCTTCTTTGTCTCTTCTGTCTGTTTCAT
>QEWY01000927.1:321286-342784 GCA_006503575.1 Baylisascaris schroederi | reverse complement strand
GAATTGTAGCAATACTTGTTATGCTTGACTAAATTTATGAACTTAAAAAAACGAGTCTTCGTATCATGTGTTTACTGCTGATAAAAGAGTGCTGCATTTTATTTATTTATTTGTTTATTTAATTTGTTTTAATCAATAGGGCATTCATGTCTCAGCATGTCGCTTCCACTTGTCTTGATTCAATGCGTCTCTGAACCAGTTGGTCCTTGTGGTCTTTTTTAGAGGGTCACTCTATCTCATTGCAGATCGGCCTTCACTTCTTTTCCCACTCCATGACATTCATTCTGTTATTCTTTTCATCCAATCACCCTTCTTCGTTGCGGATATCTTCGCTGCCCGTCTAAACTTGCTCATTCCCGCTTATGCTATCTAGTCCCCTATTTTTGTTACACCTCGGAACCACTCGTTGGCTTTCCTGTCGACCAGTTTGGTTGCTGTTATGATTCTTTCACGAATCAAACTCGTCGACAGGGAAGCTAGCAGTCGGTTTCGGCCAGAAGCCGCCTTTTTCTCTTCATATGCTGTGTTTTACCCTGAACATCAAATTTGGATCGTTGCCAATAATTTTGGTCCTTATTTCAAGCACTGATCAGATAGCATTCCTATGTTTGAGATGTTACGAAATTTTTAACAGTTACGTAGGCTCCGTTGTAATCCAATAATATATGAAAGATTTGGTCATAAACGATGAATTGAAGGGGAATTCCGTTCACATGATCAAAATGCATCTAAATTTTGAAATATTGCCAGCAACATCGGAGTCTAAAAAAATTCACTTGTAGTCTAGTGATGGACATAAAACGCCCTCTCGAGGTATATAGTTATGTCCTTCCTACATGACGTCACGCAACAATTTGCATGTTTTTGAAAAATTGTAATTCTTGTCTGCCCTACTGTAATAGTGGCTATGAAAATTCTAACTTAATAAGTGAGTGCGGTCAAACAAAATCGTTGTTTTTTAGGATAAGTAGATAAAGCACGTAATCTGCAGTGCTATACAGCTCGCTTTGTGATGTGATCTCGTTTTCAGACGATCGAAGATATGATGGTGTTTGCGTTCGGCGAATTCCTTTTCGAACTGCTAACGGGTTTTTTCTCATTTCCGATGAATGCGGTCAATGAGGGTCTAGCTTTGGTACCCTCTGTTTTCCGTAAGTTCTAATTTCGCAAAGCTTTTGGCGAGGCGCATATTGTGCTAATTCACCTGGTGCGTTTATTTCTCATTTGTTTTGCTATAGAAACATGAATATACAATACTTCTAGGGTAGGTCCATGTATATCTCTGGAGCTGCGCCACTAATTGTGGGTGTGAAGAAACGAAAGTGTTGTTTTTTTTAAAACCCATCTTTCGGTCCTTGATAGTTACGAGTGTTTATAAATTTCAGAGCCGATATTGAAGTCAATATTCGCACCTGATACACGCGTAATGCCTACACTCATACAGCTTATCAGTTCCGAGTTAGTCCTTACATTTTTATTCATTGCTGTCTCCTTGTATCGTTGGCAATCTTTGGAGAAGTGCCGGTAAGGTGATGTGAGCACAGGCACGGAGAGTACACAGGTTCTTACTTAGCTTTACAAGGGAGATAAGAGCAAACGTTGATTTACGGCAATTTTCCAAATTCGACAGAGGTTTTATTGAAATGAGAGCTATTTTGCAAAACTGAATTTAGTTTTTTTTTCTTTTTGCAGATGAAAGAACTGAATTATACATACTGTTTCATAAATTCTTCCATAACGGTCACTCTACTGCGATCCTGTTGTTGATGGCAACTTGGATTCTTGATTCTTTGAAGTGTTATAGTCAGCAAAGCTCGAGCTCACACTAATTCAAGATCAGTTCTCTATAGCAATTATAGCTCAAAAGGGAAGCAGTCGAATTTAGAATCCTTTAGAATTGTTTCTTACTGACGCTATTTGTTACACTGAACATTTATAACGCACAACAGATTTCTTGTTTACTATTTGTCGATATTCAGCTCTATGGCAATTCATAATTACTTTATATATTGCTACGGCTTGTTGCTAATTAAGTTATCGCAATCAATCCTGTTTACATCGATGTTTGATATATCGTCATCATTATCCAGAACACCGTATAGTCTTTAATAATTGCCTCAGGGTTTATATTTGTTTGCGTTAGTGGTGAGTATGTTGAAGAGGTTTACTGTCATTCAGCGATACACACAAAACTATTAGCAATTATGATATCCGATTTCCTTTGCGATATGCCCATTGCAATAGTACCCCACTTGGGGTGTATTCAATACTTGTAGTTAAAGCCAAAAAGAATCCCACAGTTCCATATTGCATTTTAAAGGAAAGATAGAGTAAAACAAGATTTACTGCAGTTGAATCTTTTGCCGAAAGATTTTGGAGTATTTTATTCGCACTTCATGTCAATAAATGTTACTGTATTTATACCGTACTTCAGCTTTTTGAATTGGTATACTGTAGCAATTATCTTAGCATGAGATAAGTTTCATGGATATGGTGATATGTCATTACTCGTGAATTCAATAAAGAGCGAACGTATCTATCTAAAATGTCAAATAAATTTTCTGAAGCTATTCCACCCATCTGGCCTCTTCCCATGTTTTCTTTTCTTCCCGAAAAAAAAGGAAACTTGTTGCAGCTTGTCCAGGAAATACTGTAGGAAAGCTTAAAGGATACGGTATTTGCAGTTTGTTCGTTGATATCCCGGTTGCGAAAATGAATCGGCGAGAAATTCGAATGCCAGCTAGTGTGAAGCAACTACTAGATGGGCTATGTGAAAACGTTTGCCAACGTCTACGTTCAGATCGTGCTCAGGTATGCATTCAAATTGTTGTTCACCCACCCGAAAAAGTGTCACAGATTAATTTAGTCACAAATGGATACATCTTGGCGATTGTATGTGCCTCATATGTTTTTAGAAGTCTTTTACATAGATTATGTTTTTGACGATAAAGTTGGCTATTGAATAGTTTTTCTCATCCATTCAGTGGAACACATTGGATGCCTTTGAATAACTGGAAGGGCATCTCTATTGCCTAGATAAGAAAGCTTCCATGCCCTCAGGTTTTTATGAAATTCATTTTGAATAATATGGACAATTGATAAGAAAAGTCAATAACGCAAAATGGTGGATGGCCATATATAAAGGAGGGACATTGCTATTTCGCTTCAAAAATTCACCGCAAATCGTCGTATTCCTATGAATTTTGTTAAATATAAAACATTTATATATCCCTTTAATCAATACTTCTTACTCATATTTTATATTTCAGCATAATCGAATACAGAAAGATATATTTTATATTTCAGCATAATCGAATACAGAAAGAGGAGAAAGTGCGACGACTAATTCTGTCGGAAGGTGAAAAATTACGCAGGAAACAAATCATGAAATGTGTAAGTCGACTTATATTATATTCCATTTTTTGATCGTTGTTCTATTTCTGTTGTTCTCACCCACATAGTTCACTATTTACTTGACTCGAAACTCTTTATGTTGAAATATTATACCCATTTAATGAGTGCAAATTGAGCAAAGCATTTCGGAGTGATTGTTGCGACCCTTATTCTTGCGGATCGCTCTTCATGGAATATGCTTATGGGTGTTGGATGTCAGGTTGTTGAGTTAGATTTTGGCCAATCTTGTCGATCGATATAGCTATGAGCAAAACCGCTGTAGAATTTGATAGATGGAGGTCGAATATTAAGAGCCAACTATGTGACAAGGATACACAACTGCTTACTCCCTGTTTGACAGGTCAACTAGATCCCTGTTGTATTTCAGGAACAAATGAAATTCAGCAAATCGAACACTGAAGAGAAGAACACTTCTCACTAAGGTTTGTTAGCAGCGTTACGGAATTGTAAACACTAATCGCTGATGAAACACGCCAACAGGCTGTGTAGGTCTATGAGTAGAATGGGTTGAGGCAATTTCTTTCTATGTGGCACTTAGAAATAAGCGGAAAAACTCGCAGAAATTCTTCTACTGCAATGATTCACTCTTGTGAATTTTTATCTTTTTCCCACAAACTTTTATCGGGCATTTCCCACAAATGAGACGTGGGTGCTTACCTTTTGGCGATCTTCACGATACCACCATATCAGTTGATGTTTAGTGCAAGCGTACCCAAACGTATACGCACGCTTAAGCCACTTGAAGGTTTTTATGAAAATCTAATGGGAAAATATGAGGTTTCACTATTTTACCCATTCTCTCATGGATCTCTGTTCACTTGCCACTTCCGAGAGAATGAGGGGTGGCAGGTTGAACATGTTTATCTCTCCTTTCTTCCTTTCCTTCTCCACAATTCCCCAATCACTCTCTTTTCATTATTCTACTAACCTCCTAAACCAAATGTCGGATTTTCTTGCGATAAGGCGGCCAAAAACAGAACAATTACAGTCAACGTGTTCTGGGATTCGATACTTAATTATTGTAAATGTTTGTATGACATGTTTATGCCAAATGTATATGTCTAGGTTCATTACGTCGAATATTTTGGGATGTCATATAATCGTACAAGCGGCCCAGTCAATTGTATATGATGGAAATACAACGTACAACTGCCCTGTCGGTACTTAAATACAAACTTGTCTGCAGGCGGGGATGAACCCACGATGTGCCGCTCGCCGGGCGAGTGCTCTACCACTGAGTTACCGCGGACGTTCTCACCGGCCTTCAACCTAGAGCACTCACAGCACTAAGCGTACAGCCTTTGCACGAAGTCTTGCATTGACTTGCCGTAAAGGTCCTACAACGTTGTCTTCTGCAATAGTTTCTACAGTATGCTGTCACCGTATCCACTATCAATCAGAGCCAAAAGTGTCGTAGGTGCGGCTGACAAATGAACGATTTTTGAGGTCCGCTGAAGAGTTGTGGATTAAAAGCACCTATTTCAAATAAGAAGTGAAGAGTGTCCTCGAAGCCAAATAGGCGGCCAATGAGTTAACACAGATAATATTCATATGATTTCTTTCTCAGCTGCATATTAACGAAGTTATCTACTTGCCTACAACTCACAACTCAGCAAGTCGCACAACTAAACTACAATCATTGGCTTCTTGAACAGGTCAAGGTACTCATAGTTTTTATTAAATCCACAAATATTTCTTAATAAGGATCGCAGCTATGCCTTCGAAGAGTGAAAATTAGAACTTCGCAAGCTGTTTTGCTTTAATCACAATTAAAATCAGACATACATATCGGGCATATCAGATCGTGCCATAGGTTGTTGTTGAGTCGTATAACTGGAGCGCAATTCGAAGTTGATGGTGTGAGAATTAAATACAATTAACTGACCACCCGCATATATACCCTGAATCATACCCTGAAATCAACTCCTACATTAGTTATCAGCTGTTGACGGCTTCAGTCAGAGTTTACAAAACGTCAGTGATTTATGCAGGTCTAGTATCCTATGAACTGAAACCTAAAATTTTAAGCTTCCACGAAGCCAAGTCCTGAAATTCCAGTCAGCGAAAAAAATATTGCACAATTCAAATTCCACAAAAGTTGTGGAAAATTTTCTGCAGTAAAAGCCTTTGCGTAGCATTGCTGAATTACAGCATCAATAAATGGGAACATCGCTTACTTTTTAACGATTTGAACGACGTCCTCATCATTCAATACATGCTCTTTGCCAACTCTTTGCGGATTGTGCTTAGCCGAACTTCCCCAAACCAATGCACTGAAATCCTTTCAGTATAGCTTTACTGTGATTACATGCCAACTGTTTTTGTATTCGAAATTTTCTAACACATTTGTTCGCGTTCTCATCGATTACGCCATTCATGTGTGAGGAGGGAATGGGGGGAGAAGGAAGGAGAAAGGGGAGCAAAGATCCTATCAGCAGTGTTTATCCCATCCCCCTTTTTTCCATCTATTTTTCTCTTCCTCAAATCTAGCAAAAGTTTTAATTTGTCCTCTCCATCACAAAAACAACATATCCCCTCACTGGAATGGAAGACTGACGAATCCATTTGGGATATATGTGTCTTTAGTCATCCACCCCACTCAAATATGCCAACACAATTAATTTTAAATAACACACATTGCAAACTATCACTACTACTTCGAATTATACTCCTCCATGCCCATTGGTTAAATGATTTGACGAGTTTCAATTCACAAACAAGGATAACAGTATCGATATAGACTTCACAAGCCAAGTACACCTACCTCATTACAGTCCATTCAACAATTTTCTATGAATAACGATTGTAGTGATTTATGAATTTTCAAGCAGAGATCATCGACCGTACGCGCATCTGCCGGTAAAACGATCGGTGCATTGTAATCAGGTAATTGTCCTTTTGGTTTTGTATATCTGCAATGAAAATTTCATCGCTGAACTAACTGATCAAACATGCATTCCTTTATGGAAGAATGCCAATATCGAAAATTAAAATATACTAATTTACTGCTGAAAATATTTTTCATCCTACAGCTTCCGTAAATTACATTAATTTAAACCATCCAACTCGCTAAAACAAACGAAAACTGATGCAATGCTCGACTCGTTAAAAAAAATGCAGTTTCTATTACTAAGTGGACATCTGCGAAATCCCCTTGTGATTCGATGTGAATGCAATTAAGTACGAATCCAGTCTATAGGCAGTTGGCTAGTAGAGTAGCAGTAGTTCGAAATATTTGTTCGTTAGTGGCACACAACAAGAATCAATAATAGTTTACTTCAGTCAAAATCACTAATGAATACTAGTTTAGTTGAATAATATCACTAACTTTCTTTGGGGTTTCTCTTAATAAGAGCAAAATTAATACAACACAGCTATTAACAATTGATTTCAATGTTAAGTGCACACATTGCTTGCATATTTAAATGCAAAAATGTGAAAATAAGAGTGTTACACTCAACAGCAACGCCGTTGCGCATCGAATTTCCCTAAACGAGTCTCCGTGGAGCTCTTAAAGCAAATTTATGTGCACACTGCATGACGTCTGACTCTTCTAGAACGAATCACCAAATCGCCTTAAGAGACACACTTACGAATTACATCTTCATAGAGAATTCCGTATTCATTTCTATCTATAAGAATTAGTGCAGAAAATAAGCAACAACCAATAGAGAGAACACTGGATCTCGATAATATTAATCTTTCTCTTTCCTTTCACCTCCCTTCCCTCCCAGGATTCTCCATTTTTCCTGATTTTAAACATCCTCTTTTTTACTTACCCTCTACTTACGATTTTTGGCCTTTTTCTCTCTCTCTCTCCCCTCCCCTCCCCTCTTCCCACTCATCTCCTGCATTCTATGGCTTTGAAATGTTCCCCTTTCATATCCACTATTCTCTTATTTTTTAATTAGGATAAAATAAATGCTCATAAAATATACCTAAAAAGAAAACAATCGAAAAAATGAAAACAAAACGGAAAAAGACTTACACTCGAATTAGATTCAAATATTCCCACATCTTTTCAAGAAGATCGTCGAAATTCCATTTATGATGTGCCGAAATTGGTACACAATGTGGAATCTTATAGATTATATCAAGCTCCTGTAAATTACTTTATAAAAAATTAGTACTCTCATAATGATCGTAATCTTCTATTATCGTTTTACAAAATCTACATCATAAGTGTCTACATCTGTCTACATCATAATGTCTACATTATAAGCTCTTCCCTTCGTTGTAAAAAAAAAATCTCATGAAAAAGTTGAAATTATTAAAGGCTATCATTTCTATTGCTTTTGCTTTTTCTAAATACCTTCAAACAATGTTTGCGGCTTAAATACCCCGATTAGATTACTAAAAATCGTTTTTTGATAGACATTTTTTCAACATCATTTATTTTAAGACAACAGATGTGTTAAGTGCTGCTAGGAGATTCCATAAGTATGCAAACTTCACATAAAAATTAGAGCAAAAGGCTTCAAAAATTGATTCTTCGAAAGAAGGAAATTAATTATTCATAACCAACTATGAGCCTAAGAAAAATACCACCCAAACTTGGTCATATATAACTTTCCCGAAAAAAAAGGAAATACGACTCCTCAAAGAAAAAATATTGCCTTCCATAATTTTAAACGTCATCGAGAAGAGTGAACAGCAACAATGTGTAATCATGAAGTCTTTTATGCAATAGAGTGTTAAATGATCTAAAGCTTTAAATAAGGGATTGAAGTATTTTGGGCAGCTAATTGGTGCCAAATAAAGAAAACAGCTGCACGTCATTTAAAATAAAGCAATAAAGCACAGCCCATGAGCAATGATAAATCAGGTAGAGCAATTTCCACAAAGATAAGAGTGCCGAATTCGTCGATCGGTTTCTTTTATTTCAGGTGGCGTTTATTTTTGCCATAACGGCAATTTTAATCATTTCCGTTTGACGCACAAAACATAAAATACAAAACAACGGAAACTGATCAATTATTATTCGAATGAAATGGATCAAAGCAAATATTGATAAATTAGAGTAACCGTGATTAGTTCTAACAATTTTATCTCGTCAAACGATAATAAAATGAACGCACTCAAAAAGCCTATATCAACCAAGCCCCAGCAAATAATAAAATACTAAGTACAAGAGTATAATAGTATAATATTAAGATCAATAATAAAATAAAAAAAGCCTATACTAAGCCTATATTCCCATAAAGCATCACTAAGCTCAATAAAAAGGCGGAGGAAATTTTGGCGAGAAAATACACCGCAGATGCGCGATGAAAATCGTAAATCAGGTTAGTCAGCAATCATCTCGACATGTACTTTTATTCTTGACGAATCGCAATATACTTCAGAAAAAAAAAATATTCCAACTCCTCGCTTAACTCTATATAAAGAATAACTCAGATTTGTACAAAAGAACGATATATAGGTGGTATTAACGAAGAGACTACATACTACATTTTTGAAAGCTGTGCACGTAAACAGATGAAAGATAAATTTTTTAACTATCGGATGATATAACTAATTGTATAAAAGAAATAACAGCCAACTTAAGGTTCAAATCAATGTTAAACTTTAATAACAATCAGTAATTAATTCACATAAAAATAAGTCGGTCATTTCGGAATTCGATTAAATCGAAATAACCGAACTGAATGATTTTAGCAAAAAATACCTAAATTAGAGGCCTCGAAATACCCTCACTACGCACATTACTTTTGATGAAAGTAATAATTTAAATAATTTTTCTCCACTCGAAATTTATTCGATGAAAAAAAAATGGTGCGCTTAAGCATAATGGGAGGTCGGTTTATCGATGCCATTAGCAACGCTAAGAATGAATTGCTTCATCTGCAAAGAAGTTTTCGTTGATTCGACCACCACCACCTTTAGAATATATCGTTTCAACAAAATAAAACACGAACCTCGATGGAAATTTGGTCGATCTTATTCAGTACATAAATACATGGAATATAGATCCTGAAAATAAACATAACATCAAAATCAGCACTCTCCCCTATCACCTCTTGGTCAATCTCCAGGTTTCTAGATTTCATTCCCGAAGAGTACTTCCCATTCCCTTCTTATCCTCTCATTTCACTTTAATCTTTTTAAGCTTCAAGCCGTGGCTAAAGTAATCCAAATACTGGAACACATTGAAAGGCATTTACAGTTTAAAAAGTAAATAAAATAAAAAATTCAACAAAAATACGACTATTGAAGAAAAAAAAAGGAGCAATGCAGTCCCTATCTGCAGTTGAAATCTTTGAAAGCTGCTTTAGAAAGATAAACTTCAATAATGATTGCAGGAACAAAAAACAAAAAAAAAAATAAAAAAAAAAACAAACACACTTTATTCGATTTTCAACTATATGCTTCATTCTTTGAAGTGTACATAAAAATTAATAAAGATGATGCAAAGCTCTCATACGAGACGGAATTTCTATTATTCTACAAATCGAATGAGAATTTATTCACTTTAAAAGAATACGAAACGATTGCTTACCGGATCGAATATGAAATATCACTAAAGGGGAATATTAACTCTATTTTCAAATATAGTTTTGAGAAATAAACAATGGGAATTTAAATGCAAAAATAAAATGCGACTTATACCTGCATCCTCTCTCTCTCAAAAAAAATAAATAAATAAAAAATAAAAAATAAAAAAATAAAAAAAAACAAACAAGTGGGGAAAGCATACTGCTTAAATACTGACTCAGTCGGGACGTGCAAATATGTAAAAACTATGAAAAATTCTCAACGATGCAATTCTTTACGGAATTAAAAATGATGCTTCAAAAATGATAATAACAAGATGAATTGTCGCTATTCGATAGGCATTCTATCAGATATGTAAATTTATTTGTGGACTAAAATATATGACTAAAATAGCGATCGCCGAATGAAGCCTTATTAAATATGCAAATTTACTTCGCGAATGAAGTAAATTATGCAAACACCGAATGAAGTAAATTTACTATGCAAAATATGCCATTAGAAACAACAATTTTTGCGCCAAATTCAACAAGTTTAATTTGCAAGTCTCATAGTTTATTCAACCGTAATAAATCCAACGAAGATGGAGAATCGCTCACCAAAAATATCGATCAACATTTCTCAATTGCCATCAAAATCAAAAAAACGGATATCCATCACCTAACGTAACCATCACAGCGACATGCAAAACTTTATACCTCAAACATACCTATTGCCTTCGATGACGTCAATCAAATCCTCGGAAGTCGCGTCATACCTCAAGGTAACATCTGCATTGTGGATACGATATTCGGCAAGAATCGTCTTCACTAGTTCGAGGTCGAGTTCCGATTGAGGAACCTAATGAATCAAAGAGTTGTTATCTATACTCAACGTTATACCAACATGCTTAAGTCATACTGGAAAGCATTGTTAGTATGTTTCCAGTCCCCAAAATCCTCTCTCATTCTGTTCCACTTTCCTGACCTTGGAGGACGACCTTTCCCAGCCCTCTTCTCCTTCGTCTCACTCTAATCTTTTAATACAAAAATATGACAAAACAAGAAGGTCGGCCCAATAAAAATTTTAACAGCTATTACAATTAATGCGTACCATCAGTGAATACTTACCTGATTGCCAAGCCACTTTTACCGAATCGTTTACAAATATTTAACTAATCAAATGATAAATCCCATTGCGCAAAAACACATCTTCAAACATAACCAAACGAATAGAAGAAAATCACAGCAGTAAAATTTCTCAATTCAACTTTGAAGAAATTTCTTAAGCAATAACGGTACCAATAAACATACAATCAAGAGTTGCTTATATCACTAGAGGAAGACTTCGTTTTCTAGCTTAAACACCGATGAACTCTTCCTAGAAAACATTAACCCACTAATCCATCGTATCCATCTATGATCATAGCAGATTATATAAAATGCACTCAATCCCCTTGAATGAAGCTGGGAATTTTAAAAGATTCAATGAAGGGCAAGCAGAAGGGGTCGTTTAATGAGGACAAATCAGAAGCAGTCCTCTAATGAAGAAATTAGAAGTGGTATTCAAGTGAAGAGGCATCAGAAGGGTTCTTCTATTAAAGGAAATCCGCTCCTTATCTAAAAGAAAAACAAAAACAAAACGAATGGGAAGTCTCACCAAGCATGTTAGATTGAGGCCACCTTTATCCTTCTTTTTGAAGAGAATATTTGGTGGTTGCTTATTGAGTCGAATACCAAAACCTTCTAATTCCTTTTCAAGAAGTTTTTTATGCTGCAGTGGTTTCATCACATCCAATACCATCAGAATTAATGAGCATGTCCGTGCAACTAAATTTTTTTTCATTATAAATATAAATGCCAAATCTTGATCCACCTATGAGCATGAAATTATTAGTAGTTTTCTAATAAATCCACCTTCATTTGTACTCAATAAACCTTTGAATCCAAATTGTTTCTTCTTATAAAACATTGTTAAGCTTAATCGTTGGAAGAGAATTTTTTTTGAAAGAAAAAAAAAGATAAACAAACAATTTAAAATTCTTCGTCATCAAACAAATAAAATCGAAAGTAGTAATACAATCTAGAAAACAAAAGAAAAACTGACATACCTGCAATCACCTGTCGACCACGACCTTTACCATCTTTTGCGCCCTCAATAATACCGGGTAAATCAAGTAGCTGAATTTTAGCACCTTTGTATCGAATAACACCCGGCACAGTGGTGAGTGTTGTGAATTCATATGCAGCTACTTCGGAATAAACGCCAGCCAAATTGCACAACAGAGTCGATTTGCCCACCGATGGAAAACCTTCAATTAGCAAAGAATATATATACATATATATATATATATATATATATGATTTCTTATACAGAACAGTAGTCCCATTGAATTGAGTCCAATAATTGCAATAAATATCAAAAATCGAGATGATTTGCTAAAGACTAAGGTATCGGCAGCAAAAAAAAAGTTGGAAGTACATCGCATAGAGGTATGAAATAAATATCCCATATTTTTTGAACATATAAATTAATACAATATGCAGGTGGTTTCGTTAAAGTTGAATTACTTAGACGAGGAATATAGCTACTTTACATCGCCTATACGAACTTCAATCATTTATACAGCAATAAAAACCTTGGAAATACCCGATCGACGCCTAATATTTTGCTTTGCTTTTTCGCAAAATTAAATAGTCTGAAATTGAATTGAAATCCGGCGAACTTTTAGTTAAAACTCCGATATTATATTCACTTAAATCCGATTTATTTCGATTTGTTGCGCTTTTAATTTTATTCACTTCAAAATCATAAGAGGGCATTGTAATCAAAATAAGAGACACAAATATGGCCATCGAATAAACGATGAATGGGCATTTCAGCACTTATATACGACAATAGAGAGGGCAGAAATTGGGCTACAAATATGTCAACGATTCTCACGAGTTGAAAATATAAAAGGCAATCAAGCGAAGAGGGCGTCATATCTGCTATCCCAATCATCAATCGTCACATAAGATGTTCACATTGTAAGACATATAGGTATGTAAGTAATCACTTCAAAAGGTAAGAATCTAAGCAATGCGTCAACGCATGACGACGAGAGATGAGACTTGGCTAGTGCAGAGGGAGAGAAAGTATTAGATTGCTTTAAAAGAGGGAGATTCGATAGATCCCAACGGAGTATATACGATCAAGTGAATGCAGCAAAAGAAAACGAGGCTAAGGCGTGTGCGAGTGGGGGAAAGAGTATTGATGCAACAACGGAACGAAGCCGTAAGCCAGTGAGGCAAACGGGAGTGGCGCAGACATTCGGACAGCCGACTGGCCCAGTGCGGCTTTCGATAATAGTGGTCGTCGGTGCGGCAAACATTGCTCGTCATGCGGCAGCTAGTGGTGCTAAAGCAGACACATCCTTGGCTGCCAACGTTGACGATCCTTGTTGCCCTTATAGTGGGTACGTTGTGTGAGCAGTCTGTGAGGTCGTTATCCACCAATCAACTCCAACAACATCCCGCACCCAGCAGCAATGATACACTCTGTAATCGTCACACAGAGCATCAATGTATCTGTCAACGCGTCGACGGTAATCTCGATAACAGCTTCCTTCCTTGTCAACGATTCATCGAGGTCTATTTAATACTTCACTTGCTATAACTCATTTCATTTGTTGCAACATTAAATCACTAACTATTTACGGCTGCAAATTTGCATAAATTTCACTTCTTAATTATTGCACAACGACTGCTTAGAATTATGCATCTTTAGCAATCATTCAGATCTCGTCTGTCGAAGCTTTATCCATCTGTAATCCAAACTTACAAATCCAATTCAACAAAATCCGCACTTCTGAGAGACTAAAATGAATTAGTGACACAAAATTTAAAACAAAAAAAAAAACTATGAGAAGAGTGCAGTGAGGATAAAAATTTTCGTAAAAGAAAAAAAAAAAGAGAGGAATACACTTAGGGAAGTGATGTTGGATTACGACGTGCAAATGGATAAAATAGATCCGATGTAATGTGATTTTTGGAGCATTTGATTAGTAGAACTCAACAACGAAACACATTTGCGATAACGAATCCTTTCTGAAAAAAAAAAGAAAAGAGTTTCGCCCAATGAAAAAATTCACTTCGTTCACAAATTTAAATAAACGACGATAAGTTTGCTATCATATACTCGAAGAATTCGATAATTTTAATACTAAATATTTCTCGTCGATAGTCACTCATCTGATTTGCTAGGTGACGTTTCGTTGAATATTCTTGAGAGAATAAATAGAGGGATCTTTATCAGTTGTTTTTATCATTTCAGCTTTATCACCTCATTCATTACTTATTTTCATAATCTTGGGCGATTTTCGAGCCAATAATTATCTTCTATTAATTTTGAATATTAATTGAGGAACTAAAATATATTCATTTCAGATATAATTCTCTAATATTTACAATTATATAAAAATGATGCAAACTTTTTCAACTAGAAACGATTATGAGTGCAGAAATGATGAGACAAAAGAAACGTGTTGCTTGGCGGGGATCATAGATCTTATGTATTACTCCATTTCTACTAACCATTAAATCCGAACACTAAAATACTATTGAAGAATTCTTTATAAAGTCAAACAATTCGTCTTCTCTATATTCTCAGTTGTTGTTGCCAATTCCCTAATAAACAACAATCTCGGTACATTTAGAAGCGGTATATTCTGGCACATCATTATATGGCGCGCATAAAAGAAAATAGAACGAAAGAAGAAACAACTACAGTAAGGGAAGGGGGGAGGGAGGAATAGAAATCACACCTATATACAGCCGATATTTTTTAAGCTAAGGTGCTCGAAAAGCATCTTTACTGATGGTTAGGGAAATTCTATTCAAAGACAGAAAATAAATAATTCAGCGCTCCAAAAAAAAAAAAAAAAAACTGATAGAAATTTTTGTCTATATTAAATGATAATTAAAATGAGCGAAACTATGCAGGCGAAAACGTTGCCGATTGTTTCGATGACATTACGCCATGTGAATCTCAGTGGAAGACTACACACTAACGAAAGCTACGAATCGTATTTCAAACGACGTATCGCGCATATTGTCAGCACATATTGCGAGCAACAAACCAACGAATGTCCCGGAACAACACTACGCCTCGATAAGGTACCTTCAAACTCTCACTACTCTTCTGGTGGTGCATTCGTTGATGATGACGAACGATTGCTAACGCAGGAGAACGTCATCGTGCTAAGTGTGCATACGAATACGAGCGCAAACACAACGACGATCGGTTTCGTTGTCACGAAGGCGAAGCACGTTGGCTCGCTGAATGAGTTGATGGTCGTCGATGCCCTCAAGGTGAAGTACATCTTATCAGCTCAATTGGCACCTCTCTCACGTGTCCTCGGTGGTATACGAATCGAACGCGTTGACGTTGTGCCAATGCGACGTATTCCTGATGTACAACAAGTCGACAACACAAAACTAATTATCCTCCTCGCAGCTACGGGTTTATTTCTACTCGTCACTTATATTATTGCTACCATCAAAGTATGCAGGTATGCTCTCTATATACTTTTCTTATATCGTTCATTTGGTTTTCCATAATATTCAAATTAACTTAAATGTGGATAGTCAACTCTATTCACAAAGTATTCGAGTGGGCAACATCTTTTATTCACCATCGCAATATTGCTTTCCTACACCAACTTTAATAAGGCATTAAGCCTAGCTATTCTATGAGCAAACTTTTGCCGTATTGATTTTCTTCACCCTCCTCTCCCCTACTCTTCTTCATCTCTTCCTGAGCAATATTTTCAATTAAAATTCTAAAAAGCACATAGTTGTGCTTTGCTGAAATATTCCGTCCCTCTTCCTCTATTCATTCATTTCAATAAATTTATTGCAAGCAATAAACTTCGACGTTAGATATATGTATAAGCACCGATGGAAGTGCAATAAATTCAAAATTTAATAAGAATTAAGCTCTGATATATATATTTCTATTTATATAAGATTATTCGAAAAGTGTCTTCTTTCCACCAAATCAAAGAAAAAACCAAGAAGAACCTCTCTCCCCCTTTCTTTGCCTCAATTGAAAGAAGCAGCTGATCAAAGTCGTAATTTTTACACAGCATTTAATTATTCATTGATCGACTGTCACATTCCATACGAGCAATTGAATCACATTGATCTCCCTTATTTCAAGCGTTAGCGCCCATTGTTCCCAAGTGCAGCTAGCTGTTCCATCCTTCTTAACAACTAAGCAAATCAATGAAAACAATCCATAATTGAAGATTTCAGCAAATCCTTCCCTAAATCTTCAGCTGAGCTGCTTATTTCCTCTTTTTTTTTTTCTTACCCAGTAATCTTCAGTACAACAGCTGAAACAAAAGCTGAGATTTTAATTATGTAAATATTAACTACAGAGTTGCATAGAATAGTAAGATGATTACACAGTATCACCTCGAATATAACCCCTCCTAGTCCACAAGGTGTCTTAAACTATTACTTTGGTCGTTAGTTTATAGCAGAAACAATGCCAAGCGTGTAGTTTACAGTTACCGTCTGTCCCAAATGCCTGTAAAGCGTAGGTTATTTTATGTTGCTTTTTTTGTGGTGAATATTGAGTGGGTCGAGATTACGACCATAAAAACTGATATTGTGCTATGAGCCTAGTTGTGTCGAGAAGAGCCAAGTCGACGACCATCAACATGAATCCTCAAAGAAACGACATCTATGTGAGGGTATGTGATAGGCACCCAAAACTTGCTAATGCACTCTTCTTCATTGCTTACAAGCCACAGCAGCACTTCACCTTCAAAAGCCTAGCTTTCTCTTCTTTTCACTGTTTCGTTTGACCACTACATACGGGTATTATTTTCTCTTCATACGCCTCCACTACCCTTCATATATTTCCTTCTCTTTTTTTTTTACATTGTGCATCCAAGTAAATTGGTTCTCTTCTTTTCCTTACTGTTTAGCTTCAATTCTATTTTCCTCTTTCTATTTGTTCAAGTCGTATACTTTTTGAAAAGTTTCTTTTTCCATTGCCGCCTACGCATAACTATATACGAACTTCTACATTCGTAAAAATGCAAACTAGCAAAGGAATCGATTATTAAGGAAAAACTCTAGTTGTCTGCAGTACTATGATTCTTTAAAATAGCCGCAAGCATCGCGGCTGGCACTTTCCCGCCGAAAAGCGTGTAAGTTTATTGATTTTAAAAAGAAACGAGGTGTTCGCCATCATAAAGAACTCCCTTTTTTGTCTATCCATCCCACCACATCATATTTCCACCTATCGATTTGTTAATTAATATTCGAAGCCGTTAGCCAAGAGAATGACCACAGGTTAGCCAATCATTCTTGATAGTACATAAGAACGATCCTCTCTTGAACTAGTGCCACAACTCATCGCCCTCAAATTACTACACGATATTCCTCTAGAACGTTGATGTTGATTCAAAGACGTTATTCGACGGTCTTCACATCGATTCGACGGACGTGCAGAGTTGGTGTGGCTTGCACATAAACGAAACTGAGCTTGTCTCATTGCTAGCCCACCCACCCATCGCTGTTTCGTTTCTCTCGTTTTGCATTATCTTGTTTTGCTAGCATCGCGCTCATGCCTGCCGCCTATCAAAAGATCCACCGCCAACTCCATCAACCGCCGCAGTCGCCGTTTCTTCCTCTCATCGTTGCTATCTCTTCACCAAAACAGACCCAATCGCTTTGGACATATATTCGCATGAAGATATTGCATCCAATTACAGCAACATCCCGAAAATCCCATTAGTATTCACTGTTAAATATTCATTGCATATCTCTTCCAATTCCTCCCGAAAAAAAAAAATTCCATAATAAATAATTCATAAAAACAGAAATAGATGATATATAAGAAATATTTTCATTATAATCTCTTCTGCATAAATTTGCTCATATAAATATAACTTAAAAAACTACTACTTTATAATATGCAAATTTGGTAACCTTCACGTAACACACATCTACCCGCTACTTCCGATTAGCAACAATGAAAAGTTGCCATCAGGAAGTACGACTAAATCTTTGAGAGGAGTTGACTCCAAAGAGAGTTTACATTTTCGAATTATCTATCTATGCTAGAGTCATGCAAAGATATATGAAAAACATATAAAAGCGATCCGTTTCTTTGAAAAAAATCATTAAAAGTGCTCTCTTAAGATATGCTCTCTAATTCTTCTTCGTTTTTCTTTCCTCGATAAGTCCACTTATTTGTTTATAGCTCTTTAATGGAAGGCATTATGCAAAGCATTCGTGAAGCACAAACTAACGCCACGCTGAATTAAACTTTCACATTAATTAACTAACGACTGATACAACGAATGTTGTTCAGGGTTTTTTTGTTTTAACTAATCAATGTTAATTTAGATGATAAAACAATCAAAAACACGGAAAAATAAAACTAAATCCGGGTCTCGAATAAGTTAGATATTTACCTATACTTACCTATACTTTACCTTAGGGAAAATGAAAATAAGGAAAATCAAAAAAAAAAACAATAGTATAATAAAAATTCCACTTAAACATTGATGTTTTTATATCATGTCACTAAATGGTCTCATTGAAGTGGAGCCAATTAAAAAGAAAAAAGAAGCAAAAAATAAAAAATTCCACCTGAATGAAAATTCGACAGAAATTTCAGTAGGATGGGAGAATATATCCCCCAATTTCTATTGCAAATTTAATGAATTGCATAATTTGACGTTGAATTTACGTCAATTCAACAGTCAATTTGCATAGGCACATTATAAACGATATTACCCTTAAAGAAATTCCCAATTTAAAATAATATAAGATACTCTTCGATTAAAGTGATTTCACTTTAACACTATTCACAATCAATTCACTAGTGTATCTTCGATGCTTTCAGAGAATGCTATGAACGTAAACGAACCAAAAAAAACGAAACTGCTTTGGCGGGGAATCACAGCATACCCGACTATGGTAGTTGTGAAGCACGAAACAAGATCACCCATGAGGATAAAATGCGACACTCAAGCAAATACGACGACACACCATCAGAGGCTATCAATATGCGTGAAAACCAAACCGAACAAATACAAAGAGGCATCATCGACGAGAGGCATTTTCATTTAATGTTTCAATGCGATCCCTCACAACTGCCCGATGAGAAACTCTCATTTTCACATACACCATCCCTTGATCAGGTATGCCACGTCGATGCACAACCTCAACCTCAATCCCAACTGCCTTTCGCATCCGAACAACCTACCTATCAAGTGGAAGCACTAGAATCTACCACAGAAGCACCCAAACACACCCCTGTTGCACCATCTCTTGTCGTTGTTGAATCTGCCTCCTCTGAACCTTGTGCTGATTTCTATATGCAAAATGTAAACGGCGATAGTGCACTAAGAGATGAAGAAATACCAGAGAGGCCAGTCTCAAGGCGAGGCAGTTATAGTAGAGGTGATTTGCTTGATAAGGTGATATCACCACCTCCACCCTTGGTTAGTGAGCTGATTGCCGAAAGTCAAGTGACACGGTCACGAACGGCACATAAATTTGGTCATTGGTCAAGTGATAGTGAGGAGGAGGGTGAAACCGAGGGCTATCACAAACTTTCCGAACCGGAAGACGACGATCAAGAACCTGAATTGAAGAAGGTAATCAGCACCGATGAATCGGAGAGAGAAAACAATGAGCAATTCGAAGAAAACCTCGCTGAGAATATTCATGTTTATGAGCGCCTCGATGAATCGAATTCACCATCACCATCACCTCTAAGAGAGACATCAAGTTCAAGTCTTTTTATGGTTTAAACGATTATTGCTCACTCATCTCTTGCTCTAGTTTTTTCTCTGCCACACATGTGCTCAATAATCATTCCACACATATGCACTATTTATGCAAATCTAACTTTTATTGACGAATATAAATAACTTCTAACGACTATTTACTAGTAATAATACTAGAATTAATAATACTAGAATTTCTTATATTTTATAGCGATGTTCTATTTCTAAAAGCGAATAAAACCAAAAAGCCAAAAAATACAATGAGAAAAACACTTATTTCCGGTATAGGTAATACATATCAAAAAAAATGTTGTTGCCTTTGAGCCAAAGGCAGTCGATTTTTGTTCAAATCAAAGAAATCGAAACATAGATACAAGTGTTTTATGATACCTGAGAATTCCTTCAGTTAATAAAAGACACCGGAAATGATAAAAATGTTTTACAAAAACAACTGTAATAGTGAAGGATATTAGGATGAAATTTCCACTGACTTTGGTAAATTGCACAATCATGATAGAAGATTTTAAAAAAAGAGTTGCTCATGTGTGGTTTTTAAAGGTTTATTTTTTTTTAACGATGTCGAGTGATAATTAAAACAAATTGCTTATGAATGGGTGCATTTACAAGACGAACGAAATTTATATGCTATTTTAATTTATTAATATATATCGGAAAAAGAAGCTCTTATTGCATGGATTAATATGGATGAATTTTGCTTCTACATCTATCTATAATATCCCTCTTTATTCTCAACTAAATTTAAAAGGAACCGCTTTGCTTAATAACTATTCCTAACTCTCTAATATTGGAGGAAACGAAGGGCAGGTGAAAAAGGGGGGGAGAAGAAGTAAGGGGAGGGGGAAGATTCTGGGGTAATAAAACAAGTACAACATCAAGATTTCAGTACTTCGTTTTACCATTACGGAAAAAATAGTGATAAGATATGAGAAAAAAAAAACGAATCGATCTTATGATCGCTACAAGCCACAAGGAAGGCCGCTTATTCCATTTCATATCGAATAACACTTTCCTAAAATTAATAATAATATTGCGTGGTACTTAACTCATTATTTGCAAAAAAAGCAATAATCATCCGCCTTTCTGCAGTGATTTTCACATGCATTACTTACTAATTCATGCCATCACACTGCCAAAAAATTGTTTTTTTCTTAAATTGAAAAAATTTCAAAAAAATTTTTTTCTACTAATGTATTTCATCGATCAGATTTGACTAAAACATTCTTACGATGTAAACCCGGTAATGGCCTACTTCAAGAAAAAAAAATTATAAAGAAAAATTTGGAATTCCGAAAGGGTGAGATTGCGTGTTATCGATTTTTTTTTTGGTATCCATACACTATGCAATATAATTCAGCTGAACTGCACGATTCCGGTTTGCCTTCGAATGAAAATCCGGTTGGTTGTGTGATACAGCGCAATTACTGTGATTTTATATGTTTCTTTTTTTATATTTTTCATGTTTTTTTTAATGTTTTATATGTTTCTGTTCTATGTGTATATAAATGCCACGAATGCTGCCATTTTTTATTTGTGAACGATAACATTTATGTGCAACGATATAACATGTTTGATTCTTTTTTTTGTTGTTATGAAAATGCACATCGATGAGCATAAATACGTATTTTGTCGAATAAATAGACATATGGAAATAAAAAGAAATAAAATTATACGAAAAAAAAAACGACAGAAAGAGGGAAAAAAGGGAAATTTGAATTTTCAGCAAAAAAAACTAAGTCAAAAAATTTTCAAAAAAATTAATAATTTTTAAGTTGATTTTTTTCAAAACTATTTGTTCC
>QEWY01000927.1:277595-313495 GCA_006503575.1 Baylisascaris schroederi | reverse complement strand
CCCCCCTCCTCCTTGAATCAAGTAACCATGGTTGAGTTTCTTATGTCTAAGTTCTCTTCACTTCACCGTCGACGTGAAGGCAGCCGATCGTTTCATTAAAATTTCCCAAAGCAATAACAACTATGACAAGCGATTACCTGCATTTATTGATTTTCCAGGTGGAATGGTATGAAAATATATTTGAACAGATAAAAGACGATGATGAATGGAATAATGTGGAAGTGTTGAGAACAGCATTGGAACTTTCCGAAACAGAGATCACCAATCAATTGACATTGACCACTGCCGCATGGTAACTGTATCAATTGAATAGGGCTTTTGTTTAGAAGTGTACTGTATATGGATTTTCCAAGTAAGCATTTTTTCGTTTGGCTATTAGAGGATGGCTCCCAGTGAAAAAAAAAAAAATAATGCATGAAGTTCGATGGGCTTTAACATGGGATATTGGAAAGGCTTCTGAACCCAATGAAATTACCAGTGCTCTAGGTCAAGTCTCCGATCCCAAATACTCTACTATTATATGCACCATACACGTCGACGGATGTAGGTTTATATATTTGTTTAACTTGATTAGGCAATGAACGTATTGTAGTATCTAACTATGAAATCATGTTCTTCAAGCTTCAGCAAGCTAGCGAGTTTCTGGAGCTATTTCTGGATGGCTGTAAGAATCCCGGCTTCTGGATATTATTCCTGGATTTTTTTAGTCCCTATATGACATTTGGAAAATCTTTTCGTTAGTGAATAATTAAATGAGAAATTGCTATTAATGAGTAGTTGAACGGAAATAAGATGAATATATTTTAAGGGATTTATCGAATCACGAAACCGATATGCTAAAGAGTGATCAACAAACGGCGCATTTGCTGACGAAGAGTGATTAAACATAAATAGCGTTTGATAAGGATGTAGAAGCTTTTTCAATTGGATTTAAATAAACAAAAAATAAAAAAAAAATAAACTAATTAGGCGAAATTTTTGCATAAATTATTTATGCAAATAAACGATACAATGTTTTATGCTAGAATATGACAACATTTGAGAGGAGGTTTTGATGGAATCGAATAAACTGTATGACGGATTACGGAATTCGATGAATTACTGTATGACGAACGAATATAACGCAGCAACAGGCAACAACAAACAACAACAACAACAACAAGAGTGAATGTTATGCGATCTAAGCATTTGATAGGAAATACTGGAAATTGCCAATAGTTCCCAACGGTAGCCATTATTGAACAAGTTAAAGAATCGCGAAAATATGTGCTGGATTAATATAAACTTGGATAAAACCCATTAAAAAAATGTTTGCATAATAAACTCATATATGAATATTCAATTATAGATTTCCTTACAATAGGAAAAGAATGCCCGTTTATTGTGACCGTATATAATAGCAGGCATAAGTGGAAATGTTTATATTTCTTTGCAACTTTTTTCTGAAATATTCCCCTTTCTTTAAAGAGATGATTCTTCTCTGGTTTTGTAAATTATTTTTACTTTTTTTCTTCCTGGAAAGCACGTCACGCATTCCATTTGCTCATTTGAGGGGTGTTTGAATGCTCTGCAGGTCTTACAACGAAAACAAATGAGCAGCTGCAAAATGAACAATTTCACTTCTGCGATACTTACAATATGTTTGATTATCCTTATGGGTGTAAGGTATGATGTGTGATGGTTGAAGCGCATGTTTGCTCCGATGAGGTCGTTTAGAATAACCTCGAGCTACTTGAGTTCTTGAACTCGTGTCTCGAGATTCCATAAACACTTTTGTTTTACTACTTCTATGCGCTCTCGCAAATTTGCAATTATAAAGTGTATTAGGCGATGTGTAATCAGTGCTTCTTGATGTATGTACTTGATGTGGTCGGCTTCGATTCTGCAGGGGTTCCTCCAAACGCTAAACCCCATCTACGGCTACAATTTTCTGCTCCCTTTGTTGGGTTTCCGACGACAGGTATCAGTGCTTCGTGCTTATGGTTGGTGATGGTGGCTTTAATTTATACCCATTCCTTGCGCAACTACTGCCATCACCTCATATATTGCTATGAGAAAGCTCGCTGACGGGGAATCAAAGTTTTCGCTGTTGTATATGCAGAGAACTTAGAAATACCCAATTGCATAAAAACATAATGGACAGGGGAGGGATCGATGGGTGGCATCACCTCTCAATAATAGCAGCAAAAACGTTTCCACCTCGATTTCTACGTTGACGTACCTAGAGTTTAACGCCAATAGATTCTCTCATGTGCCACCGTTGCACTTACACTGCCCACTTCTTCGGAGAGCATGGTCACGTCACACCCTCTCCTCTCTCAAAAGTGTGGGTTAAATTTGTCCTTGGACCGGATATCAGTCGCGGCAAATAGCCGGAAATGTAGCAGCTTTTCAAACACTTTTCCTTTTCCACGTTTTGAGTGACTTCGTTCTGACAACGCTCTTATAGCCTGCACATAGAGTATTAGATCTTAAAGGTAAAGGTTTCTACCGCCTGCCGTTACTCATTACCACCCCTCCCTTCCCCGTCTTCACTCCCGATTCCCCTTCTATCGCTTATGTCTTCCTTTCATCTCAGTTGAGCAAGAGTGCTGAACAATATTATGCGAGATATTTACATGTAAATTTAACAACGATGTCAGTATGGTCGGTTTATTTGTTTGCAGTGATCAGCTTTATTCCCAATAAGCGAATTGAGGGATTATGGAGGATATGAGCCATCAATCAAACGATGATGACTTTGACTACTATAATAATCCACTGAAGTATATCGACATGACCGCTCAAAGTACCAGTAAATCACATCGCCGTCACAAACGTCGACGAGCCCTACCATCGAACCATCGTCCTCTTACTGAAGGTGAGTGCGATATTCAAATTTTTTTTTGGAGTGTGGATTGAATATATGTCGGCGATTCATCTTTTTAAGACCGAGTTGTGCCAAAAAATGACCAATGACCAATGACCAAATGACCAATTTTAGCAAACCGTCGCTGTTGAATTAGCTGTTATGTGAGAATAGTTAGGCGATTGGTCAGAACTTCACAATATGGTTTAGCTTCGTACATTATGTAGGCAATGGCCTAACCAAAGGCCTATAAATAGCTTAACTTCTACCCGAAAGCATTATGGTCGGCCGTCTTGAAGCTCTACTGCGATCTCAGTTTCATATGCGTTTATCTTTGTTTAATGAACTTACATCAAAATTTAAGTATAATTATATGTATGCTTTCTTTTCATGTTTTTGCTGATATTAAAATTTTCAGCGAAAAAGCATCAATCAGAGAAAAAGGAATCCAATTTGGGCGATTTATTAAGTATGTTATATTTTTCTTTTTACCTATGAGTTTATTTCTGCCTTTATTTGACGTTGATTTGAACGTGTAAATTTTGCTAAATATTAGGGAACTGCATGGGCAACGCCATCGACATCTTCCACTTCCCTCAATTCCATCCCATTTTTGTCTCCTTTAAACGAATCTTTTTATTGCTCACAGTTAACGCTGTTTTTTATTAACTATTAGCCTACTATTTGAATAGAGGATGTTGGGGGTGAATTTAGATAAATCCTCGGCACAACATTAGCGAATCTTCTTGTAAAAGATGTACCATCACGGTTGTGAAAAAGTCGATTATATTTTTGAGTATTGTGAGTCAAAATAAATTCAGTGTGAAGAGATGTTGTTGTTCCCTCCGCATTAGCTTGTCGATCTTTAGACATTTTTGCAAGGAACCTAGACTAAAATTTCCCTTATGTTTTTCTTTATTTCATGCGAATCGAAGAAAGAAGCTACATTGAAATTGTAACATCCTTCCGTAGGGCAATTATTATGAATATCATTGATACATAGTATTTATATGTTTTAGAATCTCATTTGATCCATGTTTATAGGTATTTCATCAGATGAAGAGGGATCGGGCATCGTAGATAGGCTGATTAAACGATGCAAACAAGATGCTGCCAACCATGATGAAGAAAAATCGGAATTAGTATTGGAAGAGGTGTTGCCAACTTTTACTGAATTCATAACGAAGACACAACCGTTAGATAATTGCATTCGGCGCCGACGATCTTGTCGACGCAATAGGTAAGTTGTTATATATTTACATGTATTTACGCGTGCCATCTTTGTTACATTGATAGTTTGATAGGGGCAATCTGCGTTGTGATTGTCCATGCCCCGTTGGATTTCAGATGGTTACATCTTATACGGATTCGGGACAAATAAGATATTTGATGTTCACGTATATATTCAAGAGATATGGAATTTACCTTTAAATGTTTTTTAAACCCGTAAATTTAATTGGAGAGACTTAAGAAGTTCATCGTGCCGGTCTCTGCTACAACTGTTGCTTAAAACGCTTACTTTGATTGCGCTTCTTTAATATATATATATATATATATATATATATATTTTCACGTATATATTCAAGAGATATGGAATTTACCTTCAAATGTTTTTTAAACCGGTAAATTTAATTGGCGAAACTTAAGAAGTTCATCGTGCCAATCTCTGCTACAACTGTTGCTTAAAACGCTTGCTTTGATTGCGCCTTTATATATATATATATACACCAAAAAAATTTTGTTTTGAAGGAGCGAAGAGAGCCTCAAGAACAGTAGTCCATCGATTGCAGTAGAAGATGTCACTATATCGTCGGAAGATGTAAAAGTAATCGAAGAAGTGGATGAAGTTTTGGAGCAGCAATGTACTATTGAAATCAACGATATCGAGCTAATGGCTTCGAGAATTGTGCGTTGGAAGATGGTGCGTTAGGTTGATGTTTTAAGGAAAACTCACCAAGCATTACAGTAATTCGCTATAGGGGAGATATTTGCTAAATCGGTGAAATTGGGCTAATGGAAGTGATTATCATCGACAATTGATATTCGGCTCATAGATTCCTAGATTTTTTCAACATACGGGTCTTCGGCTGTTGAATTTTTCGCGATACGTTGCGAAACTTGGTGAGTATAGCGTTAGGATTATGTGTATATTTACACAGATACATACTGAGGAGGGAGCTGTTGGTTCCCACAGAATTGGACACTGTTTTGCTTCCTAATTTCGGGCATAATTCGGTTTTTTAAATCTGAATTTTTTTGCTGTTATCTATGCTGCAGATGTTTCAGTACTTCTGCTGCTAAAAATAGAGTGTGTCGTTTTTTTTTTAATTATCGGGTAACTCTGTCTACATCTATNGGCTTTTCCTTGCAAAATTTGTTTGTTTCGCCCCAGAGTGGAAATCGAATCACTCACGATCTTTAGTTCTGCTTTTGTATTTTGGGTAAATTATAGCAAAGTTGCGCTGAAATTATATGAAGATGGATAAAAAAGTTAGTAATCTTTTATGAAAGGCTGAAAAAAAAATTGTTGATCTTCGATTTGTTAAAGTATATTGTTTGATTCTTTTTTTTTTTTACATTTGACACAATGAACAAAAACAAATGAAAGATATTCACTCTTTCATCCCATTCTGCAAAATTCAACAGTTATATCCCAAGAGAGAAAAGATTTTTAAAAAAATATCTGAGTGTTTAACTTAGTGCTGCAAATTTGAATAAAATATGAAGTGAACAAACAAATTCGAAAGATGCGTTTTGTAATTCGGCAAAAAAAAAGCTCACTAAAAATTGGTTACGACAGGTTAGTCGTTGAGATTGGATAGGCGTCAAATGTTCTTCGATAGATTCTTTAAAACAAATCCAATCGAATAATTCATTCATTGGCTTTTATGAACACTGAAAACATAAAACAAGTCACAGCGATCAGATCCTAGTATCTTTATTTAAATTAAAAAAAAAAATCATATAAGATGGAATATTTAGATGGCTGATAATGTTGTGTGGTAATAATTTCGAACGTTTAGCAGTAATTGCCAACATGACATACAGTTAGTCATCTTGCGGTTTGATGGTGATTTAGGCACCAATTAAATGCTTACACATGTTTTGCAGAGTTAATCGTATTATGCTAGTAGATGGGAAGTTCTAATCTCCGTCGATTTGTGAAGTAAATCATTTAGATATTCGTTCGCTTGCCTGTTTTCTATCTTTCGTAATGTTTTAGGGATTTCGAGATCTATTAGGTTATTTACCAACGTTAGTTGTATACGTAAGTGTTGAAAGTTTTATAGGTAGGTGGTCCAATTTTTTGAATCTGTTGGTCTCTCTAAAGGGATAGGTAAACATTTTTTACAGGATATGCTTTGCATTTACTAGACTGCAGTAGTTGGCAAAAGAGTGGAACTTACGACCATAAGAGCAATGAATTTTCGGTTATTGATAATTATATTAGACAAATATATATCGCTATTCATGGTCAGCAATAACCATAATGAGCCATGGTGAATGCAATATTCAAAATTTATGCAAATGCAAGTGCGTAAAGATACGGTGAAAATAGGGTACAGCATGCCTGAAATCGTTATTATTTGAATTGTATCGCTGTATTGCTCGTATTGGGGGAGATCGTGACCGTGTTTTATTATGTCGATGATTAATGGTGTTTGTCGTGGATATTGTAAGACATTTATAAAAATTGCGCGAGTTTTTTTTTAAAGCGAAATTTTTTTGTTTGTGCTACGACATATGCGCCACTGTTACTTCATTCCGATGGTTGTATGCGGTGTATTTTATTTTATGCACGGACCTTTATAAGATAGAAGGTTAAAATTCGTATACGCTTTATTTCGTATAAGGTTGTGAATTTAAAAAAAAAAAAATTTCAAAGCGACGAATAATTTCAACGAAAGTGAGCAAAGAATTCAAGTGGGAGAATGTTTCGAATAAGATGTTTATTTACTTAACACTCGGAATATGTAGATTTTTTTTTTTGCTTAGTTTTTATCTTCTTAGAATGGAATTTTTTTTCAGTATTCCAAGTTTATCGCTAATCATTACCTCTTATCATCTGCTGTTTTGAATTAATTTGTTGTATTATATGCATTCACTTCATGTAATAGTATGCAATTTTTCTGCATCTTTTTATCATTGAAATGTATCTGATCGTTTTTTTTTTTTTGCATTGGTATTGCTTTTTAAATGTTAATATAGATGAATGTTATTAAATTTATCAATTAAATGTTCATAGCTTGTGTATCTATTATTGTTTTGGGTTTTTTTTCCAAATTACCCATATTTATGGGAATGTATGCTTGATTGCGCTAACCGATTTTAGAGCTTGTTGAACGAGGGGAAAACTTTTAAACTACCCATAGGCAATATTTACTGCTCATAGGTAACATAGTGAGGACTATAAAACTGCCCATTGGTAATATAAATTGACTTTCGACTTTGAATAATCGGATATTGTGGATTTGTGGATTAAATTTGCGCTAATATCACATATGTGTGCAGTCATTACAATACGAAAGGGTATCGACCTTGTGATACCCGAATACCCAACACGCCTCAAAACAATCGAAGGTGATTCAAGCGATTTGCTTTCCCATTGCGATACTGAATTCGTTCAGCGGATGTCTCTAAAGGATGATCTGTGGAAAGCGGATCAAAGCCTAAATTAAAGTTACAAAAGGGGGTGAACTTTATCGAGTAAGGTTGATACTGAAAAGTGCAATAAATTTAGCAGTTTGTGTCCTTTGTGGACAAATTCGCCTCAACGATGCAATGTTTACCTAACAGGTTGATGTTGAACAAAGTCGGGTTACCTACCGGGGATTGAAAGATTTCAAATACTTACCCTCTCTCCTCTTGCACTTCCAATCCCGCGAACTATACTGTAACGATTGAGATAGGTAATTAATTACCCATCCATACTTTCGAGGTAACTCCGAAGTATAAATGGGTTAAATTTTCTCAAGGTATCCACTATTGCAATTCATATTTTATGTGATACTTTATTTGATAAAAAAGGGAAAGACCTATTATTTTATGTGAAAATATTTGTTTATCAGCGTCTAGAATAGGGGTGATGTTTTGTTTGAGATCATCTAGAAATACATCAGAAGGAAGTGTCAGGGATCCACAGTGTCAATTACGGTTGCTAAGGAAACTAAAGTGGGGAACTAGATACAAGCAAATAAACGATAGCAGAGGTTTATTGCTGTGTACTCACCGAATACGACTCGATTCGTTGAGTATCTTCGAATGAAACTCGTTAACCAGAGTGTTAATGATATATAAGAAATTCAGTTGGGATGTTATCGGCTCGGTGGTCCCAATATTCGGGTCGTTGTGTGCGTTCAATATCTTTGAGTGCACCTTTGTCGAATCACTATGAAACATTAGGTATCGATCGATCAGCAGATGCTAAACAGATCAAAGCTGCATACTACGAACTATCGAAGAAGTACCATCCTGATAGGCATACCGATGCTGACGAGAAACAACATGCAGCTATCAAGTTCCAAGAGGTACGTTTTGATAAAGTACAACCGATATGGAGGAGTGGGGGGGGGGAGAGAGAGGAAAGGGAGATTGGATCATTCCACACTTCCCTTTGTCATTCATAATCACAGGGAGTTGATTGCGTGGTTGGTGCTTCGCGATGATATGATGGCTACTAATTGTACCGTTCGTTATTTATATATACCAATAAATAAGTATGCTTAATGAAATGTTCAATAAACTTAACTGCCATCATTGTAGACAATTTCGATTTATAGATGCAACAGTTGCAAGAGCTATAGCTTCCATTTTAGAAATAACAAATATAAAAAAGTTACGTTGAGTTGATTTTTGTTAGGAATAATTCTCAACTATTTTCAGCTAAATAAAAGGAAAATCGATCGAAGGTTTGTAGTTTATTTATTTGTTCTTTTAATTTAATTTTTATATAACCTTCAATTTTTTAAACTAATTTATTTAGGTGGCATCTGCATATGAGGTACTTGGATCGGATGATAAACGACGTGCTTATGATGCGACATTAACAAGGAATCGTGCAAACACCGCAGATCGTGTATGGCCTCAATCGAGGACAGATGCTGATACACAGAATGGTAGACGCAAATTGTATACCGACTTGGATATCGACTATAAAAATTTTGAACAATTCCAACGCAGCACACGGTATTTCTTTTTTTTTTCTTTTTTTTCCTTAGCTGTTTGTTTTCGGAAAATTTTTCTGAATAAGAACTGTGGTAGAGTTACAGACATCTTTATAAGCATAAGCAGTCATTAACCGCATATAAACTGTCAATAAGACCGATTATACAATAAACATAGAACAGAGGCAGGTAAGGACAGTGGTTGGCAACGGATAATATTGCCTTAGGAAATGGAGAGGGTGGCGGAGGATGAGGAACGAGTAAATGTGAGCAGGGCTGCAACCGGATGTTTCTGTGAATTGTCCTGGCATTTTGGATACTCGACTACCCGTCGGGTAGGGTATAGTGGGATTAGCTAAAAGTCTTTTCGTCGATATTTGTTTTCTGGCGTGTCAATGTGATAACGTATCAGTAAAATCGACATTCTGAAGGAAGCATTATCCATTTATGTTAACGTCATTCTCTGTTACAGTATATGCGAATTTTCCTTGCCATTTAATAAATACCAACTTTACAACGCAATAACATTGCTGTCGTAGGAAAGCACTCAATGCGCTTTGAAATCTTATGAGTTGAATGAGTTTTTCTAATTGAGTACTTCATAAGACTCATTACTTTTACATGATACGGAATTCAGCGTTTAAAAGTTTTCAATCCTTTACCTATGAATTATCTTTCTTACATCTTATAGCCTTTTAACCGTGCTATCCGCCGATTAGAACCCCTTGTTTTTGGGAGAGAGATAATCAGGAAAAGTGGCAGTTCACTTTTTCTCAATTCGCCGCTTCAAAGGAGAGGTTGACCATGGGAGCAAGTTTGTTCGATATTCTTGCTGGCCTATTTGAAATGTTTTCTGAGCATTAAGCATAGAAGTGAAATGCGCTTGCATGTACAAAAGATTATATTTATTAGGGTAACATAAAATGTTTCGATGTGGTTGAGATATTCAATTAGACAACGTTTTCGTGTGGGGTTCAATTGGGGGATGGGGCAACGAGAAGGGTTCATCAATCTGGATACATCTTTCGTCTTTAAGTGTATAGGGAATATTTAGATGCTTCATTTTTAAAGATTCAGATGGTGTTTTTAGCACTTAAATTTGCATTTGCGTGGGATGCATTTCATGAAAAGGCATTCAGTTTTTCTATCTCCCACACATGAGGGAAACATTTTCAAGAGTGATCATGCTGTTGGAGTATTTTAAAGAGTCAGTATCGTCCTACATCCAATCCAGTTAACTTATGCAAGCCTACATGGCTGACTGTTATTGCCTACTTGATCCATGCCATATACCCATGTAAGTGTGCATGGCTGAATGTTACTGCCAACCGATCTCTGCCGCAAGAATATTGCCCCATATCCGCATCCTATCGAATAATGGTTTAAGCGTGTAGGGTTCTGTTATCCAGAAGTTTCTTCTCTTTGCCTTCCGTTTTTATTTCGTTTTAGTAGTAGTCGATGAACTATTATGAGTGGATAAATTTTTTAGGCGACGTCGACCTCGCCATCATCACTGGGAAATGCCGGATGAATTTTTCGCTGAATTTGGAGGGCGCGAATTTAAATCGGAATATCGTACTCGAGCTGAACATGAAAGCGCAAATTACAAGGTTTGAAATAAATGCTATTTATTGTTGCTTTATTGTGCATTCAAATTTTCTACATTTTCGAAATACTCGTAATGAGATGCGTAACTTAAATGTGCAATCTCGATCTAGAGACGAATTTACTTTATTCGATTTGGCTCATATGATTTAATACTTCCACAAGTGAAACTGGGTTGAGTTGGACAAGGAATGTAAGGCTGTGTGAGGCGGGATATAGTTCTGTTTAATTCGATTGTGGCAAGTAATAAAGCAAAGTAAGAAGGGTGTTTCTCACCACATATTTTCAGTTAACTCTGCGGACGCAGCGGTGACTTTTCCGTAGAGGCAAGCACCATATTTTGGCAATCGAAGGAATTTCTAAAGCACCGGAAGGGGGGGGGGNTGGTGGGGGAAACGAAGAATTAGTTCTTAGTTGGTTTAGAGAAAATGTTTAGCCGTCGTTTGGAAACAAGGCCCCATTTTTCTATTTAAGATGATTTTCTCACCCATAATTTACATTTATTTGAAAATAGATTAATTTTTATAAAATTTTAAGGATAGCAGAGCAGCGGAACGTGAAAAGGAGGAACAATTACGGATGCAAGAGATGGAGGAACAGAGGAAGAAGAATGCTCACCCGATCCCAACTTTTGAGCAGCTTTATCGTCAACAACAGGCGAGGAAAGCCGAAGAAGAGAGGAAAGCCGGAACTGCGGCTGCTTTAATTGCGGCCGCTGCCGCTATACTTGTTTATATTCTTCGTCGAATGTGATAGGATTGAATCGCAAATACAACGCTGCACTTCCTTTTCACTCTAAGAGTGTAGAGTATCGCTTAATCAATAAATTACTATATTTCAATGAAAGTAAATAATAAGTGATGATTTTATTCAGATGGTTGAAGAAGTACTTGTTGAAATTGCAGTTCGAAAGCGCAGGAACGACGTCCAGAGTTCAATCAACGGGTTCCATCATTGCTTTTGCTAGTGGTTTTTATGAAATCTATGCAACTATTACCAGCTATTCGTAAATGGACCCATGCACATATTCGTCTCAATGCTTATTTATTTGTTGTAGTAACGTTTGGCATGTTAGTTGTTCTTAGTTTTATTAGTTGAATTTACATATTCGGTAGCTTTTCCCAATGATCGTTGATTTAATCGTTAACCCGGCAGGCAAATTTGCATATTTTACATGGGATGTCAATTATGCGGCCGTTCGTTTTCAACTAACTCTTATCGCTGTAAAAATTGAGGCATTAATCTCCATTCAGGAATATTTACAACGGAATAAAATCAATTATTTAATTCAGCTGAGTTTAGAGCATAGATCAGATTATGTGAACATTGTGATGTTCTTTTTTTCTGCTTTGAAATCATTGTGGGGGATATTCGATCGTTTCTTTCTCGATATTTCCGTCTGAAGTCATTCAATATTCTGTGATATGATCATGCTGTGAAGTTTGGTGTTAGGTATGGAAAACTACCGCTCCTTTAGTATTTGTGAAGAATTTCTTATCCTCATATATCCCCCTCCCCTCCCCCCCCGGTTATCCTTCGTTCGTTCTGTTGCCTGATGTAAATACCAAAGACCACAGAATAGAAAGGAATCGGGAAAACGCAGCCGGGATTGGCAGACCTATTGGATGCCACCAAGCAAAGGTAGTCGTGACGGAGGGAGAGGAGGAACGAGGGCAGGAGGAGTTGCAGGAGTCGATTTTGCTTCAAAATAGTGATTTGCGAAGGTGAAGCAATGGTCAGTCAAACTTTAGCATTCATAGAATTAGCCAAATTTAATCAGACATTAGTCGAGCTCTTTATGTAAACCACTTCATCCAAAAGCTTAAGGTCTTTACTGTCAAACTTCACAATAGATCATCCGAACATAATTAATCGTTGCAGATAATACGGAACTACAGTTTAGTGGCTTTAATGGAAGGAAATAATTAAATTCATTGTTTGTTATATTATATATATATACATGTATAATTTAAATCCATTACTCATTTTATTTAATATATGCGAAAGTAATGCCGATTTTTCATTACTCAACCGGTTTTTTGAGGTCCCAAATTCATTTATGTAATCGATGTTGCTGGTAATGTAGCATAGTTTAATGTGTATTGTTTTAATTACTAATTTTCGATGTAATCCAGACAAAATCAGTCGAATGCCGAATTTGCATATCCATTGACGATTTGCATATTAAGGTGCAACAACGAATTTTCCCATCGAAGACCGCAGTGATTGTTGTTGGGTAGAGATGTGTGCAAAGCGTTGTGTGCCATGGGTCAACTTCGCTAATATGGCGTTCTGATTGACAGATGGCTTAATGATGATGTATGTAAGTCAGTTGTATGAAAGCTAACCTATACTTATAAGAGTATTTTCCGATATGGTTTATACGATTGGTGTTGTAAAGGAAAGGAAAGGTATTCCCGACCCTTATGTAACATTTGAAGGACGTTTAGCGATTTATGCCACGGGTTTGTGTGCGGTGCTATGTATCAACGCTAACCTTTCGCAGGAAAGGTATAAACCTATTGCTAAAACTACTCGAGCGCAAGTAACCGTCGAGTCCGACCTTGGTCGAAAAACGATCTGGTTGCAACCGCCAGCATCAATGCGGGTGAGGGGTTGACGAAGCCAGCCGATATTCCGGCCACGACCACTATATCCTGTCACCCCAAACTTGACCTGGTAGTATTCGGGTGTTCCGATACGTGGAAACTCCGCGGAGTATTACGGCAACGGGGAAAGTAAATGTCGCTGACAGTACCTACCTACCCAGGGGTTCTCGGAATCCTCAATAGAGCTATATTTTCGTAATCCACGGCGCCACTGACGGGTGTCCGCTGCAAACATTTCCTTCCCGAAGAATCCAAACTTCCTACGAGCTGCGACGTTCAACGACCCGTGATGTGTGACAACTGCACCTGCCGCTCGATGGTGGGGATTGCAAGGCTTAACATCAAATGCTTAGATCTGCCCGGCTTAGCATACCTTCGAGTAATTTCCCCTACAAACGTCGACTCAGAAACGTTAATGCCGAGCCACTGTTGCTCAGTCCATACACCGATGAATCCCCCATCATCCTTAAAACATGGCCTATGTGAGTCTACTTGGTGTAACATGCTGATCGCTCGCCTCCAAAGCCTCCTGTAAAACATTAAATCTACCATCGATAAAAACAATGAGGATGCAAGTGTTCCGCCTTTTTGCGCAAAACTTAAATCGTAGCAGACCATAGTAGCACTTCTTTTCAGTGTCAGACGAACCCCTATCTCCAAGTAAAAAAAGACACCCAATGCGATATGCATCCGTGACATCCCAACTGCTTCACTTCCTTGACATTTGTTACGTTCATTTGCAACCAAATTGAGCGAGTATTCCTTGAATGAATATGCGATAACAGCACATACGATAAGAACATGCATTAAATAAGGGTAGAAAATGAACAAAAGCTGACGTAACGTTACACGGCTCGGATACCAAAAATGATGAATTGTACCCGGTGTAAAAACCATGAATTATACCTTTCCCGACAAGTCTCGAGGCCCATCTGAATAAAAAACCCAACCGAAATCAAAGGGGGATAGAGGGTGCCTTCAAGAGGTTCACAACTTCAACAACAACGGACACAACGAGTGCATTATCATCATAGAGACTCGGGATCGACATGTCAACAAAACGAAAACACGGCCGATGGCAAACGTGAGAAATAATACTAACTCCGTTCACTTACTATTTTAATAGTCTCAGTCGACTAACTTGTGAATATCACCGACAGGACAGCTATTTAACCCCCTCTCCCCTCCCCCCATAGAATGACATTTAAACGTTCCCTTCCGATCATTTATCAGCTCCCATTAAACATATTTGGCCGGAAACCTATCAGGCTGACATCGGTCCGTGCAACGAAAACAAATGGCGCCTTAGAGATCGTCATCATCTTCGGGAAGTTCCGCGCTGGCAGCAGCAGCGATCTCCTGTTCGTATTGTGCGACCATCGAAGGGTCCATCTGTACCTCAGGTGGTGCGAGTGCCGGCATAGCCACAAACTCCAAGTTCGGATCTCCCAACAATTTACGAGCCAACCACAAGAACGGCTTCTCGAAGTTGTAGTTGCTCTTCGCCGATATATCATAATACTGAAACAAAATTCATTCAGCAATTCACTCATTCCGCTCTCCGCATCCGTCTCAAACAGACTGACAGGAACTAAACATGCCCTTAAGTAAGGTTTGAAAGATACCGCCATGAAACGATCTCACGAGAATATAAATCGTTTTCCTGAGAATCTATCTTTTTGCCACTTTTTCTATTCGGGGAAAATACAATCGACTTTTACTACTGCCATAAGGTGAGGTATTTAATGCAGCATCTAACATGATTACAATTTTTACTATTCAACTCTTAAAGGAATCCTTTTTCTGTTATTGTTATTACATTTCATACTGAGCTAGCACCTCCAGATGAAAACAACCGCTAATGGGTGCTGTATGCGAAGCGAATAGAATAAATACCTGGAGATTCTTCTTCCGATGGAAAGTGATAGTCTTTGCTTTCACTTTGCGATCCTTGACGTCCACCTTGTTTCCACAAAGAACAATTGGAATGTTCTCGCAGACACGAACCAGGTCTCGATGCCAATTAGGCACATTCTTGTAGGTAACCCTCGCCGTCACATCGAACATTATAATCGCGCATTGCCCTCAAATACACCCTCTTATTCATACGCCAACAACAACTCAACATTCACAACTCACAGTCAACTCCGCTAATAGAGAGTACGAACTACATCCCCCGTTGTGTATTGACACATGAAAGGTATGAGTTCTTCAACAACGACATCACCACCTCATTCTATTTCCCAAGAATGGACAGAGTTTACAGACCTCTTTCAGTTTTTGAAGGGGATTCTCTTCACCAGGGCGACGTTATCAGTACTGCACGAACAGGTAAGATACTTCACATCACATTCATAGCCAGAAAACAATGACGGACAACCCCAGTTCCAATAATCATAAAAAAGCTACCAACAATCTTTACCAACAAAAAAAAGATCCCTCGTCTTTTTAGATCTCCTTTCTTTTTAGGAAAAAGATAAGGGATCTGCTATGCTGGGAAAATAACAAATGAAGAACGAAAGTAAGCATGAAAATGAACTAATAACACTCAGAATAAACACTAATACCAAAAATATGCTCAAAATGTGCAAATGAAAAAAGAAAACATCATTGACACACCCATTACCCCCTCCCCCCCTGGAAATTAAAAAAAAACTTATTCGAAAGGTGACATACTAAAAGGTAGAAGAGGGTAGCATACCTTGGATATAGTAACCGTCGCGCAGTCCACCGAACTTCTCTTGGCCTGCCGTATCCCATACATTGAATCTGATCTGCCCTCTGTTTGTGTGGAAAATCAGTGGGTGCACTTCGACACCCAATGTCGCTGCAAACGTTAATTATATACATCACAGCCAACGAAGAATTATACTTTTCTTTTACATTTACATAGAATAGCATCGTAAAGAGGGAATTGGGTTAAGCAATGCTTATTAAGGATAAAGGATAGTGTTTATGGAGAAGGATGTTGTGCATTTAAAAGTTGCGATCCTACTTCCGCCCCAACATCCTTCGTAACGATTCCCCATCACAAGGCAAAGTTCTTAAGAATTTTAGATCTGATTCCAGATATCCCCTCATGTGCAAATGCAGACTCTCCCCTTCAGCACATTCGGTACAGGAAAGCTCAATCGATCCATGCCAAAGACCCATACATAGTTTCTGAAAACATTAACCCCCCTAAAAAAACTTCTAAATGACGGGAAATCTTGATTTCGACTCTCATTCTAATCAAACGTGATCAACACCAAAAAATCCTGATTTTTTAGAGTTGCCATTTTTGATATCCTTACAAATCCCAAGACAAGATTCTCCAAACTCGTCGACGTCTCTCAAAAATCATCACTCCTAGCATGTAAGGCGGAAAATGATGAAAGTTTTCATTGACCTCGGCACTTCCACAGATCAGGTTCAGGAAACCTCCTTCAAATTATTGCAGCTGAAGCCTATAATAACCAAACGGTTCCTAAAGCCATAAACAACAATCGAAAACCTATTCTCAAGTCATGTCCCGAAGAGTGATCCATCGAAACGTCCCAAACACAACGTTCCACGATAAGCACTCGGCCATAGGGAAGCGAAATAGCACTTATATTCTAAATATTGCATACCTCTGATGTAATATGACCGCACCATGCTCTTAATACTCAAAAGTGGATAGTAAAACTTCAAAAAGCGAGAAGTATGTAGCACAGCGTTGTATCTAGAACAGCCCCTAGACGAATAGCATGGACCATGCAAGGCGTAATAAAAATTACAGCGGTTTACATTGAATCAACGTGCACTGGAATCCTCAAAGCACTATCCAAGCGTATATCACTGTAAACTCACTCTGCATAAACCAGTAAAACTATCTCATATTAGAACGAAATTTCGTGTAGCACTTAATATTCGGTAAAATAGAATTAGTAAATACCTACCGACGTATTTCTTCTCGAATTCACCGGTGAGATGGCGCTTGACGAACGTTGTCTTGCCCGTACCTCCATCACCAACGAGTACCAACTTGAACGTTGGAATACCGTCATCACCAGCTGCCATTTCCGCACTATAATTATGCAATAAAACAAAAATTATTGTCGACAGGACCCATTTTGTATGCGAACGGCGTAACCAATAGGAATAAAGAGATTCAAAATCAGGAGGATGTTTCAATGCGACCTCAACGAAGGAATGATAATTGAGTGGAGGAAGATATGGTCCGACCAATTCGAAGAAAGGAGTCGAGTTACTGGACAGATCGACGCTAACAGGTAATTCAATGGCACAGTCATATATACAGCCCTGTCCAACCATCTAGTTCTGGGCGCAAATTAAATGCAATTTCTGTTGCGACTGGAACTCGATTTAAGCCACGACTGTATAAGTTTAGTCTCCGGCTGAGTTGCCGCCTTACATCCGCCAAGACAAGGCATGAAACCGGTTTCCACTTCCTTATGGTCCTCGATCAAATCCGGTAGCCATCGCAACCGAGGCTGTTCTAAGCCTAGATTCCCTGATTCCCTCCTTTATGCTAGTCTGGACATATTTTCTGCCCTGTAGGGGAGATGGATTCTGAACCTTGTCATCTGCTACAATCGAGTTTTCTTTCTCCAAGGAAAACTTGATAAAACTGGTTAGCCTTCAAGTTACTATAACCTCGGCTACTGGTTCACTTGTCGCTGTGGACACAACGGCTGACACAGCACACAGGCACGAAAGAATTGTGGACGTGGAATGTACCAACAATTTAAATGCACTTGCAAATTACCTACTGCATCCTAAAATAGGACCACAACTTCCTTGTTTAATGCTTTCTTAATATCGAGAACACTGTAGACCTGTGTAAACGGTTGCACTCGCAAAGGTAACATAATCAGCGCCTACGATACGAAGAAAACTGAAGTGCAATGCTACCAATCCACTAAAAACGAAAAATTTTCTAACTACGAGCAAGAGGAAATGAGCAGTTTAACATAAACCAGCAGAATCTCTCCCTTTAATTTCACTCGCGATCAGAGGATAACGACACTCGTCTAAGCTGTTCTGTCTATAACTTCAGATTCTTCATATCGGTTCCATAAATGAACTTATTAATTATCAACGGGGCGTTGAAAGATGTTCGGTTACCACTTCTTGAAACTTTTCATAGCATATAGGCAAAAGGTTGTGCAGATATTCATTGGAAGCGGGAGCAAATAACGGAAATAAGCGATCGCTGTTCCCTTTCTCCCCCGCAAGCTTCCTTTTTAGAAAATTCCCCATCTACAGTCCTTGCCAATCTGTAACGTCTATGTCGAAACAACAACAACGGACGATATAGATTGGTTTATAAAAATGCACCTTTTATATTACAATTGCCAAAACCTTTCAATAGTAATTCAAAGATTATAACCGAAAAAGATAAAAATTAATAGCACAATAGCGGCAGTCATTGCTAAATGATAATTAATGTCACCCATATATTCAATACAATAAAAGGAAACCACATTATTGTTTAGCCAACAAATACGAAATGAAAATAGGGAAATTCTTGTGATATCCACGAATTTCTGGATTATTTGTAAATATTTCTTTTATAGAAAATAAAAATTTGCTGAAATTGATTCTCGAAACGAATTTTACGAGAAAACGACCTCTTAAGTTTCGAAAATTTACATAAATGGGCAACGAATTGCACCATCATTTGATCACCGTAATAGCCTTAATATTGCACCAACATAGCCCAACCATCAACCAACACAACAAGCTCACAACAACCAACGCAGTGAATCACTATCAACATCACATTCGAAATAGTGCTTCGTTCAATTGTGAATGAATTGTATTGGCGCCGCATTCATCCATTCCAAAATGAAATTTAAAAATTCGAAAATTATGGCGATGCGCCAAGAAAGAATCCCGGCAATTTTCCAATTTCTAACAGAATAGTCATACTATCGCCCTTTCTTCACTTGTGATCTACCAGTCATTCGTAATAACTAGCCGGCAGAGAGGGCCGGTTACATGATGGAGGTTTAAGCATCCTTACGAAATAACGGTGGGTAAACATAAAAGTCGCTAGCTAATACCGGCTAGCCGATGTCAAGCAGTCCATCCCTCGATACAACCAAGAACGAACAACGATTCGTCAAGAGTTTTCCGGTATTTATACCCGCATTTCCAGCCACAAACAATTTTGGTAATATTACCATCAGTGAACTCATAAAGGGATAAAGAAAGGGGCTGGGGCTATACTGCACTACCGTAGTACTAGCGCGATACTTCTGTATACCGTACTAGCAGCTTCAATAAGCATCTTTCAGTGCTTCTCCTCTCTCATGGCGGAAATGTCTAGAATCCGAACATTGGTGTACTATGCAAAACTGGATGCATTATTCAACACTTTTCCGCCTACATACCCATCTATTTGGTGTGTCTTTATGCAACAGACTGTTACGTAAATGTAACAAAGTTTTTTTTCGCCCACAAATGATGGAGCTTAACTGCTAAAAAAGAAGCACTTGTTAAACCCTAAAAAATCCTTTCATCAAGAATACTCGAGGGTACCATTCATTCTTTTTCACTAGCAATCATTTTTGTATAACTCTATTGAGTAGAAGTGACAAATTTTTTAAATCATTAGCCGTGTTTTATCGTTCGGTAATTTTTGAGATTTGAATAAAAAAATGTCATATATGCATTCATCAATCTTGCAGCTAATTTCAATTTACCGAAAAACAATCAATCTTTTAATTGTGCTTTCATTTCACTGAATGCATCAAAAAAATCAGTCATACCTACCCAAAACCTTCCGCAAGGAAGCGCTATTAAATTGTTAATTGGCGCTCTCGTCGGGGTACATGGGCAAGTCGATTTCCCCAGGTGCTGAGGTAGCGTAGGCTGAGGACTGAACAAAGTTCCAACTCTCTATTGCTTAAATAGTGAGAGAAAAGCGGTATTAAGCAATTATTAAATAAAGCGCTACACTAATATTCATTATTAGAAAAGAATGTAAAATTCCCATACAAAAACGTTGAGGGTCTAAACTGGTTATTAGATGTGAGACAGATGTGTCTATGCGTGTATGTGGATATTTGTTCATGTATGTCTGTCTATCATAGTTTGCATTCACAAATGTTCTTTCTCGTTGAAATGAATCGTATACGTACTTCCCGGGTAATTATTTTCCCATTCGTTGGGTAAGTTGCTATAGCTAATGCAATAGTTTGTGTTATATTCGTTTCTATCATCTTTGTGGCCTCAAGTGCTTTCACGTTAGTCACATTTCAGGATGTATTCACCTAACCATTCATAGCTAGCGTTGTTTTTTTGTTTCTTGTATTGAATGCTTCAATCGTTACGAGTAAAATATTCCTTCATTTATTCTCATATTTTTTGTATTTTACAGGGAAACTTAAATAAACTTAGAAGGTAGGGTTTTTGTTTATTCATTAAATATTTCGAACAAACGATCTATAAAACGAGACATTTTTATTTTTGATCATCATCACATCACTGATCGGCAGAGGTTTTGATCACTCATCATCCACTACTTTAGAGTAAGTAATGAAGGGAGAGTGAATCCATCGAACTGGTAAGGTGTATGGAATTATTCTCTGCGTTAATATTAGACCACTCGCACTTCTTAGACAAAACCTTAGATGCGCAATTCGAACTTCTCGAGTCTTTAATTACTTAGCTAACATAATTAAAATCGTGAGATAAACTTCGGATATTACAAGCAGAAAACTATAGCTGTTAGTGCAAAATCATCATTAAAATTTGGATGCAATATTGTACATATAGTTCTGAGAATTGTAAATTAAATTCCCATAATTGTTTCGTAATATCAGTTTGCATAAGGTTTGATAATATTAGTTGGTCTTTTGCATTCCACGTCAGTTCTTATACTCAAGTGACGAGTATTTGGCAATCTTCTTTCTTTTGTCGTTCGATTACAAGTCGCATCTATAGTTTATTTCGTTCTATTCTGAATTTATTAACGCATCAATTGTGTTTTAAAGTTAAAGCGATCTTTACAGGTATTGAAAATGGGCAAAAAAGAGAAGAAATCGAAAAAAATCGATATTGGAGTATGTTTTATTTTCGTTTTATTTCTTCTAAAATAAATATTTGAATATCTTTTTTTTTAAAATGTAAATACCTTGCAACAAGTTGCATTTCTCTTTTTCAAAGAAACAAATTTTAGTCATTTAGTTGTTTATAATTTTAGCGATAATTTACTATCAGAAACGACACTTTAATGTTGCAAGTTATATCCTTTCAACTTTTACTATGAAACAGTTTGCAGCATAATTTTTTTTTCAGATTTGAAAATACTGTAAAAGTTCAATTATAACCCTATGTCTATATTTTTCACTTGTGGGGGAACGTGGGAAAATCTCAAGCCAGTTTATGATCAATAAGTCTTTCGAATAAAATTGAGATCTGTTTTCAACAACCTTTTAATCAGAGTCGAACATTTATAGGTGAATAACAGTAGGCGGTTAGGAACGTATAGAAATTTTGATAAATGGTTAACTCTTTTATTCCTTATAAAAAGAAATAATACAAAGGAAAGCGTTCACTGAAAACCGTAAAATTTCTCTAGTTGAAAATTACGATTATACTGTAATCGTAAATTTCTGTAGGATTACAAATCTTCCTAATCAGTTGTTATGTCCTGCATAAGAGGATCGAATAATTGTAAATTATAGGTTCTACCTATAAAGTTGAAAGCTTTTATTCCATGATCTCTAAACTCGATAGGAAAGAGGAGGGGTTGCTATTGAAGCATGACTTCCGAATTGTTTGTTTTCAGGAAGTGCAGCAAGAGGGCACATTTACAGTGAAACCATCGGAAGATGAAGCAAAACTTGAAACTTCAGAATGGCCACTCCTCTTAAAGGTCAACTTCTTTTCCTTCTCTAAATCTTGTTTAGAAGGATTGTTTCTTTAAGAATGGGAAAATTTGCTTAGTTATTATCGTTTATTAATAGTCTAAATATGGTAGTAATAATGAGTGGTTTATTTACTTGAAGTGAAGAAAATCATACAAAAAAATTTTATAATGTTCTTTATGTTTAATGCTTGTTCTTTATTTTTTTGCAAGTTTGCATAATTGAATACTTTTCCAACTTGGGCTTTCCATTAATCAGTGCTTAGTGATGTTAGTCTGCTGCAGCATTTTTTAAAGTGAAACGCCCGATGATAATGAAAGATAGCAGCTAGTACTATGAGTAAAATACCGGAAGATTGCTAATTTCTTGTTATTTTCGAACAGAATTTTTTGATAGAGTTGCAGAATTTTCCGAGATCATCGTCTATAACCGGGTTGATAAATAATTAGGTGGGTGAGATTTAGATCTACGACAGTCGTGAACCTTTCTCTCGTTCTTCCTTCGTTCTACGGCTAACGGGGACGAGTAAATAAACACCTCACATATCCAAACGTATCATGTTCTACACGCAGATCCATTCATTGTTTTCATGTAATTGCAGAATTTCGATAAGTTGAACGTACGCACCAATCACTATACACCATTACCGGAAGGTTGTTCTCCGCTTAAGCGTGATATAAAGAATTATGTATCATCGGGATTCTTTAATTTGGACAAGCCGGCTAATCCCTCCAGTCATGAAGTGGTCGCTTGGGTTAAGCGTATTCTTCGAGTTGAGAAAACCGGACACAGCGGTACTCTTGATCCAAAGGTTATCTTTATTCTCTTTTTTTCTAAATTTTATTGCGAAATTTCCTCATCTCTTCGATTTTAATTAAATGACTTTTCCGGGTTTATTGGGACCATTACGAATCCAGATAAATTGTCAAAACGAATCAGCACTATATAATCGTAAACAAAGAAGAATTGTTCAAGAAATGGGAAAGGGGGAAGCGTAATGCTGCAAAAGGAAAATTCAGTGCACCCATGGATAGTGTCTTTCCAGAGATTATGTAGACATTGGGGGTAACTTATTAGAATCTTCAGTAAAGTTCCCTTATTTTATGATTTGTGGTCGCAGGATTTGACCATTTCTGTCGCGTTGACACGCGATAAAAGGGTAGTGTGGTGGTGAGAGGGGGAGGGTGTTGCATGCAATAGTAACATACAGAACCACCTAAGAAACAGCCCTGAGAGTTTAAGTACATCATGAAAGGATCACAACAGTGGGAGAAGACATAGAATCCTCTCATAACATTGTGGCGATTCTTTGTTTCCTTTCCCGCAAAACCTTCAGCGAAGTCTTTCTATTCGTTTCGCTGAAATTTTGTTTTGTCTTTTTTGCGTATTGACACGACAGTTTGGTTAGAAGGAGGGGGGAGGAGTGTGGAGTCTCAGGGAATAAGGGAGGGAGTAATAGGATTGAAAGCGAGTGGCGGATCGGATCCACTGAACTGACATCAAAGTCGTATAATCATTATAGTTATTTTTTTGTTGCGGAAAACGAACACAGTGTTGTTATCACGTTATCTTAGTAATGTTAATGATAAGGCGGATCATCTTATCATTAATGATAAGGTGGATCGTTTCAAATTAATTGGGCACGATACTCTAATATTTTATACATTTTGTTTCGTATACCTTACTGCAAGTTATATGTTAACATGGTTAGCAGCACATTTCGTTGTATAAGAGAAATTTTTCGTATCACATTTTGCTATTTTGAGGTGTCGGGATGTCTGATTGTCTGTATCGATCGGACAACACGATTGGCAAAATCACAACAGGGTGCTGGCAAAGAGTACGTTTGCATATTTCGATTGCACAACGCAGTTGAATCAGAGAAGAAGGTACGACAAGCACTCGAAAAATTGACGGGTGCTCTCTTCCAAAGACCACCTCTAATATCGGCTGTTAAGCGACAATTACGTATACGTACTGTCTACGAGAATAAACTTATCGAATATTCACCCAATCAAAATATGGGCATTTTTTGGGTAAGTTTATGCTTTGTTATTTTATTAAAACCTTTTAAAATGCACTTTAATGCATTGTTATTTATGGCTTATTATCATTTAAAGTGCATAAGAGTTTCTTTGTATTTCTTTCAGCANTAACGACGAAAGTTACCTGAGACGCGTTATTCGGCCTCTCGAGGCTCTTTTGGTTGCGCATAAAAGAATTATTATAAAAGATAGCGCAGTTAGTTTTTTTCCTTTTTTTTGAAATGGAGATGTGTGGGAAAAATTAGAGGCTAAAGTACCCGAACTTACCCGAACTAACTTCCTTCCCTCTCCCTCATACGAACAGGTATAGCTGTCGTTTAATTAGGTTGCAAAGAGTTGTTTACTAAGTTCGTGATTTGTAACTTTTTAGTTCAACGATATTTTAATTGTGACTGGTGCTTTGAAGTATTATTTCGGATTTACATTTTTTTTAAATGCTTTTGCCGTAACAGATCATTGATGAGCTATCTAGAGCAACTGATAGCCGTTTGCTCAACCATCTCAAGGGCGGTTGGTCTATTCTTTTTGGGAGGGAGTGGGCTGGTTTATCGAGGACATGAGTGGAATGGATGAAATTATTCTAAGTTGAGGAACTCTAGGTGATCGGTCAGACAACGTGGGTTTCTTTAGGTTCCCGAAATGAGTCCTCTTTAATGATTCTACTTGCATTGGTATTTATCTTTCACCGATAATATGGAAGAAAGTAGCTCTGATTTGTTAATTCGAAGTAATGGTTATATGCTTTGAGAATAAATCTGTTGAGGTGAATGCGATTTGTTATGGTGCAAAGATACTGTTGCCTGGAATGTTGCGTTTTGAGGATGGAATCGAATTAAACGAAGAGATCGTTGTTGTGACCACTAAAGGAGAAGCAATTTGCATTGGTTAATTTGCAGCGTTTTTCCCCTCTCTTCTTTATTTTATTTGATCAGTATGGAACTCATAGATTTGCTTGAAAGTAATATCTGAAATACGCAAGGGGATTTTTTCTTTTAGTCACTTTTCTTGTTATTATATCTTACGTTTTATTAAATAGGAATACAGTCGACTTGTTTACATGTGTACTTCTCCTTCAATTTTTTTTTCTGCCCGTTGCTAACTGCGCTAGGAAAAGTCACCTAGTTTAAATGGAATTTTACAAATTTTGATTGAAAACCTCTTCTCGATAGTTTGTAAAAGTTGCATGGAATTGTGAAAATGGCTGTTGCACTAGTTTCAGAGGCATGTTTTCGCGTTTATTTATTTATTTTTTTATTTGCACATATTACTGCTATAAAATATTTTCAAAGTTCCCTCTCATTAAAACTGAAAAGTACTCTCAACATTTCAAGGGGTTAGTTGATATATGAGGGGTGCTGTAAATTTGCCGAACTTCTAAGCGGGGGCGTGCCATGATGGGGCATTTTTAATCAAATTTTTACGGTGAGTAGCAGTTGTTTTAGAATACTTTCGCACTTTTTGTCAGTTTATTCATAGACAAAAATTTCATAGAGAGCCACAAATATGACCGTTGTTGTATTTCAGCATTAGCACAGATGACCACGTCGACGATGGCAATAACAGATCACGGAGTGGTGGCGAAGATCAAAAGGGTAATCATGGAGCGAGACACATATGCTCGCAAATGGGGTCTTGGTCCCGTCTCAATGAAAAAGAAATCTATGGTAATTGTTCGAGGATGTTTTTTTTTGTTTTTTTTTGCTTTAAGATTCTGATATAACCAACCGGGAGTGAGAGAAGAGGACTGTGCTGTCTCCGACATAACTGGGTAGGTAACTGAATAATTTAGATGGAAGATATTATGACCCTCGGGGGCTTTATTCGTGATCGTACGGTGCATTGCGGCTCTAATTTTATATTGTCCTATTTTTTGGAAGAAAAAGTTGCGAGATGATGTGAAAAAATAGTAACGTTACAAAATTTTTGACTGAGTCATGTTTTAAACCTATGATCAGACCTTCAAGAATTGGATGCATTTCAATTTTTGACCGTTTTATTTCCACCTTTCGTCTATGAGGATTCCATATGAATACCTTTGATATTTCTTGGCATAGGCGGATTCGAACGTGATGTTGCTGTGGTAAACATAGTTATCGACAAGTCTTTCCTCTTTCCCCCTTTCTCCTTCCCTAAGTTGAAGTTACAGGCGACGTACAATGTCAGAAACTTGTATTATTTTGCTGTTTGAGAGTCGTTATTTATTGTTGATCTAGTTATTAGTATTATTAGTGGAATCCGTATTTCAGATAAAACAAGGATTACTAGACAAGTATGGAAAGCCTAACGAGAATACACCTGCGGGATGGCGTTCAGCATATCACGACGTATCGTTGCCGAAAGCAAATGGAAACGATCAAGATGTCACTGAAGGTGCAGAACAGACGGAGCAAAAGAAATCGCCACAGGTGTGCTTTTTATACGTTCCACGCAATCGCTAGTTTTGGGTGAGGTCAGGAAGAGGGGGGCATTGTCGGTTCCATTCTGTCCGTTAAAAGGGAAATTTGCCACAACGAGTTAAACATGAGATGCACGAGGTGCTTGTGAAAATTAGATTCATATATTAAAAATAGATTCATACATTAAAAATATGACGGCTGTTATTGTTCATGGGGATGATTGAAGATGAGAACAAAGTGGGAATGGCGGGGCTTTTAGCTGTGTTATGCGGGCGCACTTTTGTTGCACGGTAAAAAAATTGGTATATTTGGTGTATTTGATGTATCGTGCACATGGTGTGTCGACAACTTATCTATGTGTCGCTTTGCGCAGCTTATTTTGCTTTTGTAAAAAACGTACTTATAATCCCATCCCACTCCCTCTTTCGTAATCTACCTTTTTGGTCATGCTGGACAACACCACTGATTGTCGCATTGTGTTATCGAGGAGGAGGAGAATGATTCCTTAAGTGGAGTTAGTCGCTTCGGAAACTTATATGCACGATTTGTTTCGTAAGATTAAGAGAAACAGCCTTGGAATGCGGTCAGCAGTCGATGAAGATCTGCTTTCAGAAGGAGTCAAAGAAGCGAAAATTGGCCGAGTCATCGTCGAGTGACGAAGATAGCGAATGACGTGCATCGCAGGGGTGGGTACGTTGAGAAGGCAAGTGGCTTGTTATATGATTGTTGTATTGTTTTTGTTATGTTGACTTGTTGAGAGGTGTGTCTAGAATCATCTTCTTCGAATGCGGTAAACCTGTTTTGAACTTCTTTCTTTTATTCAACATGCCCAATTCCCAGGATTTATTGAAGATTGTATGTTGTTTATATTGATGCTATTTGCGAAGCACTCTAGTATTTGAAAGCGTTTGTTATTTGCACAGAGCATGAAGATCGGCGACATGATAAAGTGACTTCTTTTCCAGAAAATTCCGAATTGTGGAAGGGATTAGTGCTAAGTTTTGCTTGTAGGTATTTGTATAACGTGATTGCGACTTCAGAAATGCATTGAATATTGCATTCTGCGTAACCACCTTTGCGCTTTCGAGAATTGATGAAGGGGCTAGAACTAGACAAGTAATTTCTCAGGTGGGGTGTGCAGGAAGGTGAGGGGAAAAAGACGTAATAAAACCTAGCGCTGACTTCACGATAACTACCATCGAAAGCTTCGATTCTGGCGTAATATCCTAAATCCCGCCCCTATCCTCAATAGGGGACAACCAACCACGGTAACGACGACTGTCCACAGCAAATCGACAAAAGGATTGCCCATTATATCCTAGGAATTTGCCATTCCAGGTTGATGTATGATTTTTGTGGATGCTGTTGGGATGTGGGGTTTCTTTATTTGAGGGAGGATCCCCTTGAATTGCTTAGCAGATGGGCACAAACTTCGATGGCATTAGTGATGGGGTGTTTTTTGATGACCAATGAAAACTTGTCCGCAGACGGGGACGAACTCGTGAACTCTCGCTTGCCGGAGAAGTACTCTGTCACTGAGCTACCGTGGACGTTCTCTGGTCATCAACCTTGTCTTATGAATTCCCATCAGTTCATATGCGTACATTATACGACACTCCGGTGGGCGCATTACGCCATGCACCAGAATTGAACTGACATAGGGCAGACATTCGAAAGCTTTAATGCTTAAAAGTGATGAAGCGTTAAGGCACAATGATAATAATAAAAACTCAAAATCCATAGGTGTCAGCCATATTTTTATCGGCAAGTTGATCTTCTAAAAGACGGATTCTTCGTTCATGTTGCCGTAATATCGCTTTCATCTTGTGCAAATCGGACAATAATTCTTCCATAGTGGATGGCTGAATTTAATGATATTAAGCAACAACAGTGCATAATATTTTACATGCAGATCTTTTAAGAAAAAATAGTGATCATAAGTTTGCCTCATATTTTCCACCGGCTTTTCAGGTCGATGTAGTTATGTTTTTCTATGTTTGAATTGAACGTCGAACCGGAATAGTAATCCCGAATGGCAACCGGAATGGCAATCAATATTCACAGTCATATTAGCCTCACTAGAAGTTTGAAGGGAAACAATCACTAGTCTTTCAAAGAAATCATCATCACACTGTTGCAAAAGGGTTGCTTTTGTTATAACCAATTCCAGTTAACTAGTTGCATAGTTATACTTGTACAGAGATCCACTCGTGTCTGCTTATATGGTGATCTATTGCTATACCGCTAATATAGGAATGGCTATGCTTCTTTTCTAGCATTTGCCATTTTTAAAAGAAGCAGTAAGTGAAACTATGGATTTTAAAGCATAAAAATATCACCTAGACCCTTATTGATTATGAGTAGTGAAGTAAGCATGATGGAAGATACCTCATTGGCAGCCGACATACTATGTCGGGGTGAATGCCCTGCAGACTGAGGGGCAGGGGGCATCAGCTCATCTCGATCAGGCTCACGTGCCTGTTCACGCCTTATGCGCTCGAGTTCAGCTGTAGCTCGTCGTTGACCAGCCGTCTGTGCACCGTCATCCCGATCGGAACGTGATCTCAACTGCACCTGAAATCATAAGAATCACTACATAAGCGAGGAACCGATACAAATAACATGAGTAAGTATATGCAAATTTCATATACTTCTTTACGATGGTAGCGCCCATCTATATCCACAAATCCACTATTGATTCTTTTAAAAGAAACTATATTAAGAACTCATAAAATGCTCCCAAACACTCAGTCAGTATGCGGATCATCGGAACACATGTGCATTCCTTATGCGTTCCTTATCACCGACACCGAAATAGGTATATTCTTTACAAGCGGATGCGCCTTTAGGAAGGCATGCGACACCAATGTGCGACTTACGGCGTTTCATTAACGACGATTATGAACCCCGCGGGTAGTAGTCTTACAAACGGCTAATTTCCGATGCACTAATGCTGCCAATGTGTAACGCAGTAGTCACAGTTATCAAGATGAAATGGGAATGATTCTGAGCCGATTTCCTGGTATTTCTGATGAGAATTCAAACGTTTTCGATTAACAGAAGATATATTTTAAAAAAATAAATAGAAAATCCAGCACATATTTTGCTCATAAGTGAAACAACAAGTGAGTAAAAACACTATCCTTAGGGTCATATTTTATGCGCGGCTGCAAATTTAGAAGTTGAAAACTATCGCAAACCTGTTGTCTTGGTACCATCGAATTCGAAGCACGCTCAGGACTTCTACGTTGTGGTTCTCTCTCATGAATAGGCCTTCTTTGTTCAACTCTTACGATACCCATGTCATCATCCATCACTGGTTGTTTACGAGGTGTTCGCTGTTGTTGAGGCATATCATCGAAACGAGATGCACCTCCACCATCATCGATTCTTGGTGATCGTTGCGGTGTGGAATCTTCACTTCGTGTTATTGATGACATTTCTGGCTGCCTGAATACAGTCAATCAATAATGTACAGCCATATTCATTCTCAGCAATAATCCAACAGATGGTATCAAGCTTGATAGTAAATTAGACCGTTCAACTATGAATTCAGAAGGAAACCGACAAATCAAGAATAATCCGAAACAGAAGAATGTAACTGTGTGGTAGATGGATAAGTAACAGAGTGGCATACAATCTCTAAATAATAAGCAAATAAAGCAATAGGAAGGAAGATAGGATCGGCGTAATACTACTGACCAAATATAGACACAATAATACTTGCGTACGTGGGCTGTAGTGATGCGAGGATGTTAGCCTTTTTGGCAACTTGAACCTTTGGTTTCGCCTCAGCAGCAGCCGGGTTAACAGCGATGAGATTTGGTGGTGCGTTCATGCCTTGAATGAATTGCTCGGCAGTCATCGCAGGTGCTGGACTCCTTGTCGGAGGGTAAAGATCCGCCTGAAATAATTCCACCTTTTTAAGGATCACATTCAAGAAGGCATGCTTGGCTTTCTTTCAGTGTAAAGGCCTGGCACGAAGTATAGTAGAGACAACTTTTAGGCCGCTGAAATTCAAAGAAGTAACAAAACTGTCAGTGATTCTTCTTGCAGTTGGTGAATCTCACCTGAAATAGATCGGATTTTCTGGGCACAAAGAATTGTAGATTATCGACAATCCCTTTCGTGGTCACTTTGTAGATACGAGCACATTCGTTCTCATTCGAGTTGATACCCAATTTGGGCATAAATGCAATACCACGTTGTGGCTCCGAAGTGGTATATGTATTGATATAGTGTACAAATGGATACTCATTATTCACTTCATAGTATCGAATTGCACAATCACCCTGCAAACCACATTGTCTCAAACTTGATACGACCCATGCAATTGAGCATATGGTGCTATTTGTGTAACACCCACTCCCACTAAGGTACTAGAGTGAATTGGCGAAGAAAGACTGAGCATGGTAGGTCAATGACAGGCACCTTAGGTGTTTCTCTCAACTTCACCCCCCCCTCCCCCCCATCTTATAATAGGATAGTAGGAAAATTTGGTTGAATGCGCAGCTTGTCTACATGGCTTCATATGGGATCATTCATCAACGCAAACAAGTTATTTTCGTATGTGCACAGAGATATGATTCAATTTCTTTTAAGTATAAATTTCAAAAGCAAATAAAAAGTTAAAAAAGTGAATAATTGCACAATAATGAGAGTGAATGTAAAGTAAAAACCTTTTAGAATGTTAAAAATTCACCTTTCCACAGAGATAAATTAGACCAGTGTCCTCATCGTAGAGAGGAAAGAGTACACCATTACTTGTGTCAAGCTCCTCTTGTATTATCGGCTCTTCGAGTTTCTCCTGAAATCAATCCCTCTCTATTTGAAACCATACTTAATTATATAAAACAAATTGAAGGAAAGGGGGGGGGGGATATGACTTCTCGGATTCCGTACGTTGTTTGTAGTTTCAGTGGGTGCGAAGGAGCTATAAAGGATGAGGATGAACAATATATCGTGATAGTGTTCACTTGATATAGTGACGTCATTAGAATGATCACATTAGCGAATGATGTGTGACAATCACTATCACTTATCATTCCATAAAAGAAACAGAGATCATCAACAACAACCGGCTGTCATCACCGTATCACTAAGCGAAATTGCTACTAACAATAACAGCATAATAATAACAGTTTATTTTACAATAAATTCAAGTAGTATATTAGTCACCTCAATGATGCTGCTTCCGGCAACGATGGTCACCTTGATTAAGCACTAGAATGCAGTGTATGATAGATAACCAACCTGATATCGAAGTGCATAGAGACGTTCGGATCGTTTAGTGAAACCAGTGGTGAAGATGCGTCCATCTCTGAGAAATATTGCACGTTGTGGTTTAACACCCTCATGTCCTTGTCCTTGGAATAACACCTCACCAGAATGTGAGTCAATTACACGAAGTTGCTTATCTCTGCATGTTGTCACAAAACGACTTCCTCAAAAACAATTCATTTAATAAAGCAATTTACTTGCTACTTACTGTTACTTATATACTCGTTTAAGTTTCTATTTATTTAATCATTTATTAAAAGTTTGTCTATTGGATAGTACCAGCTTGAATGCATTTCAACTGCTACTTTGTAATGCTTTACATTGTGCACACCATCTGTCATCATAACGGAATTGTATTACAACTAGAAAGCATTTGGTAAGCATATGCTAGCATCTGCTCATCGCCACCTTCATGAATACGACGCCTGAACATTGAAGCATATTCATACGAACGAATGACTATGCTCACTGATGATAGAATGAGTGCAGAAATGTGCGAAACAAACCGGCACGATATGCGCTTTTTGCAGTCCACTTATCCGAGCAAATCACTTTCACAAGCTAAACACAAAAAGTAAAACAAACGCAACGTCCTACTTTTATTTATTTTATTTGGCCACTCTTAGAAATCTTCAATAAAAGATCCACCGGCTTTTTTTGTGGTTTTTAATGGATCCACCGATGTAAGATAAGCACCTTGAGTGAAATAATATGCGCGCAGATTTGTTAGCACTTTTATATATTTATACCTCTTCTCGAATTTGGTAGATCAACGAGGAATAAAGTAGGAGAGTTCATCCTATGAGTGTATATTATACTCGTTGAGTTTCTTAGCTCTATCTTCAATAAGTCCTGAATTGAAATTACTCGATAAACAAAGAGACATGTAGACAGACAGCCGAGTAGACAGACAGACACATGCGTAAGAAAATACGCAGGTAAGTGAAGACCACAGGTAAGTGAAAAATCAAGTAAAGATTTATTGCTAAAGTTTAATGCTATTGCTAAGTTTTGAGGTTATCATGGGTGAAAAATAAATTACATACAATTGTATTAGCTAAATTTTATATTACAGTTGTCTAATAAACAATCTACATTACTAGCCAACATAAGTAAGCAAAGATTCAACTTCATCTAGTGTTGAACACATCAGCATAGGCAAACGGCAAAACAAACCGTCATAGTTGAAAGACAATGACCAAATCTGATCGGGATGACCGGCAATTTCTAGCAATGCCTCACCGGTACCAACATTCCACATTAGAAGTTTGTTCTCGCCACCTGAATCAATCACCTTCACGCATTTACTTATGAACATCCAAAGATATTAAACCCATCACGAAACAATAAAGTCCGCCTTCAATTGTCTCACCTTCCTGTTCGCCTCATTCATACTCCCACATTCGTAATGCTCAAAAATTCATTGCATAAACACAAATCATTCTATGTGAATAAGAAGAAATTTTAAGCTTTATGAATGGGCACCATCTGCAATCAACAACAACCACCACTGCAAAAAACCATCATGCGTCAAAAAACTTGCACAAGTTTAAAATTTGATTTTTGAACCTTGTGAGTAACTAAAAAGCTCCTTTTCCAAAACGAATGCTTGATTTTTGAATGTAGTTTAAAATTATGTAAATTTTTGCTTAATGTACCTTTTTTAATTTTCGAATTTAATATATTTGCACACTATATAGTCCTACAAGTTAATAGCAAATATTAATTGTTGGATAATGAGAGGAAATTATGAAAATTTCTGTGCAAAAATATTTGCAAATAACTGAGAAATCATTTCATCGAATTGCTCGTAATGTGAGTGCCTGCCGATGTGTGGGAAAGTTAAACAAATTTTGGGATCAGTTCATAGGTACACATCACATCCGACACCGAGTTCACAACCATCTCTTTACATTAACATGTATATATAGGTGTTCCATAGAAGATTTAGTGAAGATAGCAAAATTTCGCTTGACTATTTCGTTTCCTATGTGTCATCCTTTGAGATAAGGATAGTGGAAGTGATAACGAGTTAAAGTGATAATACATGAAATGTGTGCATTGAGAAAAATATACTTAACCAAGTAGGACACAATCATTTATGCTATAAGCAAAGAATTATGAGATAGCAATTCAAGCAAAATTGATCGCAAATTTGGGAAACAGTTTCGACTCGTGGATGCTTATCCCAGATTATCCAGTAAATGATAAAAATGGATCATGGCTATTTAAGAAAAACGCTTATTGTTTTCAAAGTCTAATTAAGAGAACCTTATTTGTAACTCAAGAGTGTTTGCAGATGCACCATGAAAATAAGTAAATGAATCGAGTAAGAAATACCGGCAGTAAGAAGGATATTGTTCGCGGTGGGATGCCATGCGATTGTATTCACTCGTTTTTGATGACCATTCAATTCAACAACCGGTTCCGATAAAATACGTATCAATCCATTTGGTGGGATTAACCAAACCTATAAACAAACATTACCATACTTAAGTCTTACATATCATTTAGTAGTGTTTTCTATTGACAGCTCAGCTGTAAATAACTTACCGATCGAGTTAGAAGTATCACGAAATGAATTATACAAATATAATAATTATTCGAACCGAAAATCTTCCGCTAACGTTGATGTCTTCCCCCAAATGTGGGTACTTCCACTAATTTTCTGCCTCGGAAATTCACTTCATCCAATCATTTCAGGCTGAATATGCCTTCAACCACTGCTATGTTGTTCTGATATTCGCCGAAAATTTTTCTATACATAGAAATGTTTTCGGGTACTTTTACTTACCCTCTTAAATCTTCTTTTTTTTGCATAATCAGAGTGAAATATGAGAGTGAATATTTAAAGTGAAGTATAAAAATCGGTATGGGAAAATTAAGAATAATTGTAAAAAGGAAACAGATATTACATATTGAGTCGTTTGCTTCCTTAAGACCAAAAATTTACTANCTATCTCAACACCTCCATCCTCTCTCCCCTGCCTCCTTTGTTTTGCAAACAAATTTTGAGAAAATGGAAACGTAGATTAGGAAATCTTTCGTATTTGCGGGATTTTAAATGATCCGCTAAACGAGATGCGAAATCGCTCATAGGTGTTCGGTTCGTAAGAAAACATCTTTGCAACAATAAGTTGCCATAGCTAAACGACTCCTACAGAGCATCCAGCCAGACGGCTGTTCCCATCAATGCGTCAGCACGGTTGGTACGCTAAACGTTGATGATGTGGCCGAATTTAAAGTTGTATGAATCAACAGGGCTCTCTTCAGTGAAACGCAATAGAAAAAATGAAGATGGAATGTGTAACAAAAGGGATATCGAAAATGAATAGGATCGAAAGCACAAGTGGCCTTCACAGTGGAACAATTTTAAGTGCATAGATGTATATGCTTGTAATGGGATTGCATGTACTGCATTAAATCAACCTCTTTTGGGCGTCGAAGTGATGTGCTACGGTAAAAGTGCCACCCGATCGGTTCACCACTTCCGCCTTTTTAAAGGTTGTTTTTTTATAGTTCAGACTGCAAAATTCCAAAGGTTGTTAACTTTTATTGAGTGATTTTATGATGATGCGAAATGGTCATTCGTTGCTTATCTTTAAATGATTATCACTTTCCGCGTAGTTCCTCTTTTTGATAAAAATTAAAAAAATAAATGGAGCATTAAAGATCAATCCATAGCTTCCCAATCAGCGCTTTAATTCATTTCCATCTAAATCAATTACAACCAACTTGCCGATCGGCGATTCGATCACCGATCCATTACGTATATTCAATGAGATAATAGAGAGATGTTTATCTTCAATGAATCGTTCATTGAGCATTCAAAACGTATGACTTTATAAATAGCACACTTATATGAAAAACATCTACGGCTGTCTCAACAGCTGTTGAAAGTAGATAGATGCTTTGCGTTTCTTTCTGCTATATAATAACGATAGAATGGTATCTATTGAACACTACACAAACATATGGCGGTGATAATCAGCTTCACATGAATAGTTAGAAAAATATTTATGAGGTTACAATTGAAATTTTATAAGGGAATTAATCGAAATACTTGATCACAAGGCGAGGAGGGAGGAGCGT
>QEWY01000927.1:261719-276997 GCA_006503575.1 Baylisascaris schroederi | reverse complement strand
CGGCCTATCATAATCCGGCCTATCAAGTGATATATATATATATTTAAAAAGTGAATTATTGAAGCGTTCACATTATTGCGTCGACAAATGCACCAATATTAGTGATTTCACTCTAACTATCTCGTAATCACTACTTCACAATTAATATAATTGTTGCAATCTTCTCAAATCAAATGCAAAGGCTGCGGTAGGTAGTCTAATGCAAAAAAATGGATTTTTTAGCACATAAATAAACATCGATGACGAAACAAAGAACCTGGGAGTGAACCACCCCCAAAAAAAAAGCTATTATAGTGACGTGGAAAAAAAAGCGAAAAATGCGCGTGAGCAGATCAGGAGAGGGATGCGGGAGGAGGGGGAAGAAGGTTAATTTTCATTCCCCGCTTATTGCCACTTCCCGCTTTGCTTCACTTAAAATTCAGACTCGTTTTCATAGGTTAGTGATTGCTAGTCAACGGGTACACCGAAAAACGAGTTGCAAATAGGGCATCAAGAATAAAGTTTAAACGGCAAATTACTAAGTGGATTAGTCATAAGATTTTCAGTGCGCATTTCTTTTTGATGATAGCACCCCAGGTAGCGATAATCCACTTAAAATTGCAACCAACCGTCTGCCATTTATTTTGCACTTCTCAAGGCCAACACTCTTTCGAACATATTGTCAAGTACCTGTATCATTCATGATACCGTATTATTCATTCCCCCTCTGCTATCACGTTGACAAAACTTGAAATATTCATTCATCTTATCGAGTAGAAATTTGAATAAATGGATTTGATTCGTTAATTCCTTAAAATTTTTGTAAAACATTATCAATTAGTCATTCAAAGATGAAAATGCAAAAGAAGTAGACATAAATGCCACGTTGATGAATAACATAAGTATATTTTGAATAGATAGAAACTTGAGTAATTCAAATCTATGTGAGGAATTTTTTGGATACGTTGAAAGCAAGATTTTAGATATGTGAAAAAAACGGCAATAATTATGCAACCTTATCAATAAAACAACCAAACTTAGTTCGCATTATCAATGAACAATGATTAAACTCCATTAGATAATCATATTCTATAATATATTAGAATTTACTACATTATTACAGCTAATATTGAAAATATTTTATGTAAAAAGAAAGAAAGAAAAAGAATGTGATAAATAAATTTGAAAAGATAAAAGAATTACCTTTGTAACAGGGATCACTTGAAAGGGTCCTCCAGAACCTTTAACGATGATAGCAATAAATTTCGGATTGACGGCGCAAAATAACGACTCCCATGTGATTTCGGTGATACGAATATCGGACATACATTGTTCATGTTTAACCGGTTTACAGAAAACATGCCGGAATTTACTTTGACGTACAATATTCACACTCATCGTTTAGGCACACAACGAGGATGTGGCGATTGCCGGAGCCAACTCACCGAGCCAACTTTCGTGAACGTTATTATGTGGCTTTAGCTGTTGCTGCTGCTGTGGGCTGCTACTACTCTATGCTTGCTGTAATACACCCCCACGTTTCGCATTCACCCTCACCTCAAGTGTTCTCTCTTAGAGGTGCCACTCGTTCCGTTTCACTTTCCACCAACAATCTGCAATTAACTTTTCCTTTTAAACTGCTCTCTTCTTGTTAGGAGTGCATTATGCGTTTATTGATTAACACGAAAACTGCTTATAAATACATATACAAATATAAATTAACAAAAAAAAATAAAATAAAATAAAAAGACGTATATAAAAAGCAGATATATTTACAAATAAAGCAATAAAAATAATAAAATATAAAAGAGAATATTTTTACTATACNCTCAACCGGTTCGACCACTTAAACAAATCTTCCAGAAAAAGTTTTGCGTTTCTGCGACCTAATCGATATAAGATGCAATTGAATTAGTAATATAAAATGGATGTAAATTTCTGTGGGTCAGTTGGTCAAAGTTTGACAGACACAGACGAACATGTACATACGTAGGTGAGACTTTGTATTAACTCGTTTCGCAAACGTAAGAAGCGCTTTGCAAAAACTAAAGTTTTTAGTGATTGCAAACAGAATGCAAATTTGCAAACCGAATGCAAAAAAAAAACGCAAGCCCATGTGAACGGTTGCAAATTGCATGCAAATTTTTTAAGCACTTCGGAAAATATACAACTCTCTTCAAAGCTCACAGATTTAAAGGCTGGGATATGAGGTTACTATGCTTCTATATGAGAACATTCTTCGTTGAATATTATATCTAACAGAAATTAGTAACCCTATGATTCCGTAGCCCTCGAAATGAAACTATAGGACAGAAAGACATACATCTAAATAAATATAAATGTATATACAAATGTTTGACGCCTCGAATTCACTCTGTAACGCATAAACGGTTTCTATGCGAAACTAGAACGGTTGCGAAATAAAACTGATCTACCGAGAAGACAGCCGGTTGGAGCGAAATTGCGGAGAGCAGCGAAAATGTGCTGTTGTAGACTAGATCAATCAATTCGTCGATAGAGCAAGAGAGAGAAAACTATTAGGCAAATGGGTTATAAAAACATATGAACGTATGAGAATATAACTTTAGAAAAATATGAAAGTATGTAAACATAAATTTTTAAAAGCACATAAAAAATTTAAAGTGATTGTTGAACACATATTCAAATATATAGACTAATGCACTCAAGTATCTCTGCAAAAAACCCTCAAAATTTGCATAAAGGCTTGTAAACATATAGACATATACATGCACTAACTGATGTGCACAAGTGTTTCATAAAAATTTGAAAAATTTACATTAAAAAGCATTAAATGAAGCAATTTAAATAAGCAAAGGAATATTCGAAGAAAACCGAGCGGAGATACCCAAAACAGCACATAGGAACAAGACATTGGGAATATGCGGGAAATTTTCTTCGACTGGGCTTTGGCACGAAATACACGGCCAAAATTTTTTCAATTGCCAAAACGTAGGCAAAATCCCATCCACATTCCATTCGATGGCAAGAAATCGTCAGTAAAGATCCCTTTATATGTGTTAAACGAATAGCACGGTAGTGATATTTTATCACGTTAATGAGGATGTTGGCTGATAAGGATGAGCCAACATCGCTGAGTGGCATCGTTTAGGAGGCGTATAGAGGAAACTGCTGATGCCTATCAACAGCATACTGGTAACTGGTTAAACCTTACAAGGTGCCCTCAAGGGTAGCACATAAACCTTCTTGCAGGAAAAAAAACCTCAATTTAAGTTTGAACCCTATAAATAAATATGGGAAATGGGAAACGCTTATGCGCAAATCGATGATATTAGGAGTCGACTCCGTTCATTGAACGCTCGCAAATTGGACCATTAAAATCAGCCTTAGATATTTCTTCAAGAATAAGTTCACTTTTTGCAACAATCAATGTAACACGCGTATTTATTCAGTAATAAATAAAAATATGCGAAAAAATGCTAGTAAGGCGCAATATGCGCTTTTTGCAATTCAATCAATAAATAAAGCATAAATTCTAAGAAAAACGTATTGCTTAATTAGCGTTCTTCAACAAAATCGATCGCTAACGCAAATCAACAAAAAATTACGCCTGAATAACCAACTTGCTAGAGATCATTGAAATGAATTCATCGGTCAGATGTATAGACAGATAGATGGCTGCAACCTATACTCATCAAGTTTCATTATCACCACCTATCAGCTATATACATAGAAATGACGTCATCGCACTAGAAAATTTATAAGAAATAACTAAACGATTGCTGAGCAGTAAGTTCACTAACACTCTGCCTCAATCTAAGAATTTGTTATAACTGATAAATCAAATCAACTAGAGTAAATAATAATAGCCGTAAATGAATGCCGTTAATCACTTGCATCAATAGCCATAATCACCTATCATCGATGGTGCTAATCACCTACTATCAATGGTGTTAATCGCCTATCAGCAATTTTTAATCACTTATCATCAATGATTAAACCGGGACATATTCATAGCCATCGATTGCAATAAAATTCACTCTTCTTGCTTGAAGTTGGTTGATACGATTTTTTAAACATTAGAGTAATATTCGGTTCAATGAATTACTTAGCAAGGAGAAAATGGAAATGAATCAATAAATGCAACCAAAGTCAAATAAAGAAAATCGCCAACTCGAATTAATCTCTTCAAATTTTAGCGCTATTAAATAATACAATTATTGAGAAATTATTGCCAATTGTTGAGAAAAAAAAGAGAAGTGAAAAATGCTCAAAATAAATGAGAGTTATTTATTTTGATATCTGAATTATCCACTTTCTTTTTTTTTCTAAACTATTTGGGCTCTTAAACAGCCAAAATTCATCAATGATTTTATTGTTCGAATTGGACAAATGCGCCATTTTCCCATCAAATTTTCACTTCTATAGCGAAATGTATNATTTGCATAAAGGCTTGTAAACATATAGACATATACATGCACTAACTGATGTGCACAAGTGTTTCATAAAAATTTGAAAAATTTACATTAAAAAGCATTAAATGAAGCAATTTAAATAAGCAAAGGAATATTCGAAGAAAACCGAGCGGAGATACCCAAAACAGCACATAGGAACAAGACATTGGGAATATGCGGGAAATTTTCTTCGACTGGGCTTTGGCACGAAATACACGGCCAAAATTTTTTCAATTGCCAAAACGTAGGCAAAATCCCATCCACATTCCATTCGATGGCAAGAAATCGTCAGTAAAGATCCCTTTATATGTGTTAAACGAATAGCACGGTAGTGATATTTTATCACGTTAATGAGGATGTTGGCTGATAAGGATGAGCCAACATCGCTGAGTGGCATCGTTTAGGAGGCGTATAGAGGAAACTGCTGATGCCTATCAACAGCATACTGGTAACTGGTTAAACCTTACAAGGTGCCCTCAAGGGTAGCACATAAACCTTCTTGCAGGAAAAAAAACCTCAATTTAAGTTTGAACCCTATAAATAAATATGGGAAATGGGAAACGCTTATGCGCAAATCGATGATATTAGGAGTCGACTCCGTTCATTGAACGCTCGCAAATTGGACCATTAAAATCAGCCTTAGATATTTCTTCAAGAATAAGTTCACTTTTTGCAACAATCAATGTAACACGCGTATTTATTCAGTAATAAATAAAAATATGCGAAAAAATGCTAGTAAGGCGCAATATGCGCTTTTTGCAATTCAATCAATAAATAAAGCATAAATTTTAAGAAAAACGTATTGCTTAATTAGCGTTCTTCAACAAAATCGATCGCTAACGCAAATCAACAAAAAATTACGCCTGAATAACCAACTTGCTAGAGATCATTGAAATGAATCCATCGGTCAGATGTATAGACAGATAGGTGGCTGCAACCTATACTCATCAAGTTTCATTATCACCACCTATCAGCTATATACATAGAAATGACGTCATCGCACTAGAAAATTTATAAGAAATAACTAAACGATTGCTGAGCAGTAAGTTCACTAACACTCTGCCTCAATCTAAGAATTTGTTATAACTGATAAATCAAATCAACTAGAGTAAATAATAATAGCCGTAAATGAATGCCGTTAATCACTTGCATCAATAGCCATAATCACCTATCATCGATGGTGCTAATCACCTACTATCAATGGTGTTAATCGCCTATCAGCAATTTTTAATCACTTATCATCAATGATTAAACCGGGACATATTCATAGCCATCGATTGCAATAAAATTCACTCTTCTTGCTTGAAGTTGGTTGATACGATTTTTTAAACATTAGAGTAATATTCGGTTCAATGAATTACTTAGCAAGGAGAAAATGGAAATGAATCAATAAATGCAACCAAAGTCAAATAAAGAAAATCGCCAACTCGAATTAATCTCTTCAAATTTTAGCGCTATTAAATATGGTAAATATAATTATTGAAAAATTATTGCAAAAGAGAAGTGAAAAATGCTCAAAATAAATGAGAGTTATTTATTTTGATATCTGAATTATCCACTTTCTTTTTTTTTCTAAACTATTTGGGCTCTTAAACAGCCAAAATTCATCAATGATTTTATTGTTCGAATTGGACAAATGCGCCATTTTCCCATCAAATTTTCACTTCTATAGCGAAATGTATCAGTTCATCGAGAGTAACTTCAAGTAGTTTAAATTACTACTGTTCGAATATTTTCTAGTGTAAATACCGTAGTTTTTCATTTATAAGCGCCAGGGTTTATAGCAGCTCTCTTTGACTCTTCGAAAAGGACGAAAATTCGAGGTAAGACTTATTAGAGATGATAGAAAGGCCTATGATAGCAACACTTGAAAAAGGATGCATATACACCTCATTGAAATATGAAATGATTTAAAGAGAAAAAAATTTCATCGTAAATAAAAATTCGTAAAAATTTTCACAAAAAAAAACCCTCAAGAAATGAGAACTTAGAAAATATGCACAATAAATAATCAAAAGGAATATCGAATTCAATAAATTATAGCCACTAGCTAGACGCCAAAATGATCCATAATCAATTACAATCACTGCCTTCATACGACAAGAAATTCTCATCCTTAAAAATCATGAAATATCGCTCTAAAATAAAACATAGTTTTCATCAATAAGAGATCAGCACAGAATTGATAATTTTTGATATACTGAAAATAGCACTAATAATATATGAAAAAAAAAAGATTAGTGATCGAATAGGTAACAAATGTGCATAATAAAAATCTATAAACAATAATCTTAAATAAAATGAAAATCGTTTTCAATAAAAACGCTTTAAGCATTTTGAAAAATGGAATAAATCAATTATCAACTCAGCTTATTTCGTAAATTTGAAGATATTTGAAAGAGATATGATAGAGGTATGTTGAGAAATCGAAAGAGAAAATGAGAACGATCTCAAATAGGACAGCAAATGGAGTCGATCTCTACCAAACGTAAAAAAAAATCCTTTTATTTAGAAAGAGAGAAAAAAAAGGAGAAAGAAAAAACACCGTATGCTATAGCACTTAACAACGTTTCGTTATGACGCAAATAACAAGATTTTAGCCATGTATATTGGATGGGCATCCCATTTAAAGGTGCCATTCGATCTATTCATCTCTCATCGAATGCGCCTACCTCGGCCTATTTTCATTTCGAAGTAACGTATGGTAGGCAGCCCCCTCATTCGTCGCCCCATTTAAACTCATACACGAAACCTGTTTTCACAACCCCTCAATCTAGAAAACGCAACAGGTTCATATATGCCTACTAATAAAGAATTCCAGTCTAATCATCGACTAGAGAAAATAAACTTCAAGAAAAAATTATGGCTTTATTTAACAAATATTAGTGTTACAATCCGGACGACTTGGTGTACAGATGATCTGTGCTTTCTTGATTTTCGTTTATTAAAATTCATTGCCTTGATAATTCGTTGATAAGCATAACCGAATAAATTCAGTTATGAGAGAATTATACAAAATACCATTATTAAATTTATAATAAAAATTTTAAAAAAACTAAAAAGAAAATAATGTAATAAACTGAGCTCCGATTAGGCTCCTTGTCTCTGTCCTATTAAAGTAATTCATTCGCATTCTCGTCGGGATGAGGGCGATGAAGTAAATCTCGACCCTTCTCTTACGGGAAATAGCGATGAATCAACCCGTCAACATTCAACAGACAAGAGACGAACCTATGCTCCAACCTTAAAACTTCCAAACTTCCCTTCATAATCGGAAGTAGGAAATACGAAAAGAAATTTGTTCGTAATTAATGGCTCGATTGATTAAACTAAATAAATAAATAAATCTAATAAAAACAATTCTGAAATTCTCTAAAGATGTGATCAATCAATAATTGCAACACGCTTCGATCGATTTTCTTTGCATATATTAAGATGACAGCGTTGCTGGTTTGTGAATGCTCATTGTTGAAAACACAATTTATTTGGCGTATCGTTATCTCAGGGGGGGGGGCGGGGGGAAGTGGTATGAATGGGTTAACTAATTGCAATATGCGCTCTCTCACAATACCTGATAGCTACATTGATAGAAATAATCAAAAAAGAGGTTATATCCATTGTTGCACACTGAATATCCTTTAGTAACGATAACGGTATGCAAATATTACAGTATTACAGTACTATTTATATTTTAAAGGACGTCTATATCAACTATAAAACGGCAGTCTTTTTTTTTTCAGCATCAACGAGAGCGATAGAAAATTGAGTGACTATAAATTCTATAAATTCCATAAATTTTTCTACTACCTCTTTTGCAGTTAATATTTAATAATACAATAAACAATAATCTCAATAAAAGAAGTAGTATTATAGATCAAAGACATTAAAGAATATATAAAAAATGACGATATTGACCGACATAAACGGACATACATTAAACACTTCATTGCCGTTCGAATTGATCCCATACAATGCAAACAAAGAAACCATTTAGAAAAATGCTTTATTTTATTTGGCCATAATATGAGTTCAAGTTCCTAGCAAATAATAACAATAATAACTCAAGCTTAAATCACACATCCGGAACTTCGATACAATTGGCCTCTATAACATCTATAATAGCTAAACTCGAAACATCTGTAGAATAAGTCGCATCTCTTCACAGCGAACAATGTCAAGCAGCGTGCAAAAAACAAAAACATCACCATAGTCTTCGAGGTTATGGCAAATTTCAAATCAGAGTTAATTAAACTCAGTAATTATACTCAATAATTAAGCACTTCGGGTTAGAAAACTAACGAATGCTTAGGCGCTTCTCTATATAGGAAATATTCTTCCAACTGCATAAGTTCCATTACGTGAGCAATGTTTTAATTAAAGAAAATAAACCCGAGAAGCAATGCTGAGCACTCAACAAAATATTTAAAAAAAAAACATCAATAAACATATTAAAAATTACTTCAAAAGTAATACTTCCTAAGAAATTATCAAAAACAATATAGCAATAGGAAAACCTCTAATGAATGCATTACGACTTTCTTTAAAAGATAAAAAAGACACAGAGAACTCGTCAACAAAACGAACATCCATCTATAAGAACAGCGAGGAAAGTAGGGGGGGGAGGGAGTGGGAAGAGGGAAAGGGGGAGTGAAACTGAGCCAATGCCCTTAAAAAGGAAGCGAAAAATGTGGTTATCGTTAAAAGAGAAGAACATTGATAGTAATCAAGATCAATAAAGTAATTAATAAAATCAGACAAACCAGAAATGACTAAGACCTTGAGCACTAAAACGAGAATCACCCACAAATGAATCCTCTCAAATTCTGGATGTTTATCGAACATCCAGAAATTCTGGATGTTTACAAGGGAAAGTTTAACATAAATGTGGAATTTAAAGGCGACAGCAAAGACAAAAAAAAAATAAACTAAGCTAGTTAAACAAAAAATGATTCGTCAAGCAGCTCAATAATAAATGAGAGCAATCAAACTGAATTCATCTCAATTCTTAAGGAAACCTTGCCAGACATCCCAACACCTCAAATCAGCTCCTTAATTCATCCCGAAATTTGATGCAAACATAAATAAATTAAAAAATAGAGTAGCAATATACTTTCTTAAATGATAACATAAAAAGATTGTATTCTAGGCAAACAACAAAAAAAAAATTTAAAAAAACAACAAACAATTCAATCAAATCATATAAAATGAAGAAAAATTTAAGGCTTCATTGCTCATGAGAAAAGAAAAATAATTTAAACAGATATGATCAAACACAATCGACAAGGAAAAAGTACGGAGAGCAATTTTATATCTAAAAATGCTGTTTTTTTTAATGAAATGGGATAGCAAAGCATGCAAACTTCCTGCCTCTGAAGACGAAAACACCTTTCCCCAACCTACTTGATACAAATACAGTTATGTATATCACCGGCCAACAATAGATTGGACTTTATTTTCTTTTTGGGACCTTCAATTCTCAGATCTAAATCATCAAAAAATTCCAACATTTTCCCCTCCTCCTCTGAAACCTGGTTGCATCGATCATATGCCTGGTCATGTCTACCGACTAGAATGATCAATGCCTATTTATGAATCCTGTAATTTCATCTTCGTTAGCCTCTCGGATTCGGCCTTATCGCGTCGCATTGAAGCAAGTGCCGGATCCTCGATTATATGCAAATAATGATGATTAACGAACCGCGCCAACTGAAAGTAATGTTCCCATTTAGCAGTTTCCGTACAAGTGCATAAAACATCAGAGTATCATATAGAAAGTTATGAACTGCTTGGGAATGAATAAATGGGAGCTCCTTTGGCTACTCGGCTCCATCCAGGAGCAGCAACTATCAGATCCGAATTCCACATGAATGGATTATCGTATAAGCCGAATACGAGTGTCAAATCTGTTTTCGTTGCACCCATATCCAACACTACTAGCCCTCATGGCAATATTCTAGTGCTTGCTGAGTTGGTTCTCAGGTATATCAAAGCTTCATAAACTTAACGAAAACAAATAAATTCGAAAGGAATTCCTTCAGATTTCTTAGTACAGTTAACAGGATCGTGGGATCGTGTCTGAGTATCAACCAAAAAACAAGCAAGATAAGGACGAACCTGTGTGGTTTGTGCAGTAATATTCGTGAAGTGGCATATGAAGAGTAGGATGTTGCGTGGCTGCACATGCCATGCGAAACGCATGAACACCGACGAATACAGACATAGTGCAGAAGTCATCGGACCTAAATAGATCATTACTAACTTACTTATTAACAAAGATATGCAATGCAGTCGGCGCATTCCTCAACAAGGCTGGAAATTCGGCCAATAACAATCTCCTGCGTTCGTCACAAGTGACAGCTATTAGGAAAACGCATCAGGAACACTAATATAACGTGCTTTTTGCATTTCTGATTAGTGATGCATTACTAATGAAAAATGAACATCCAATGGCCCACTTTCAAATCGATTAGAACTCTGAGCAGAACTGATGTCAGTTGTTGTCGAATGGGCGATCAATCAGCTGCCTACAAACTATCTTTCTTAACTAGTTTGTCAACTATGACCACAATTCCAACTTTTTTTGCATAAGGCTCATTGTTGTCGAGTTAAAAGGCTTCCACGGCGTTCTTATTCATCATTCCTTCTGCATTGAATTGGTCACGCCGTGATGTTCAATCTATAAGGTTTTGGAGTGCGAAACAGCAGGTTAAGTGAGGTGTGCGCAGATCTTTTCTATTAGATGTTGGGCTATGTTGCATGATACAATGATTACCTATTCCACGCCTAAAGTTCCGCCAACTGCCCTATCACCTCAACCCAGTATTTCTTTTCCCAAAATTGATTTGTATGCAACAAATCATATCTAAATTAATCTAACACTCTTTAATAAACGCCTATAGAGGTTTCGATTTGGCGAATTTTTAAAAGAGGATCTATTTGGATTGCACCCTCAATCAACCGAAACAGACAGGTAGTCACTAGATCCCTTGCTAATTTCGAATCTTCAGCTGATAAACATGTTCGTGGCAAGATCAGCTCTAAAACTGATGGCGGAGAGGAGGGAGAGGGAGGGGGAGGGAGGGAAGAGGAAGAAAGGGAAACGAGGAAGAAGTGGGACGTAGCAACCAATGATAAAAAACCTAAGCAGAGATCATTTTATTTCGTACTTATTTTATCTCTTCATAAATTTCGATCTTTCACACAGACTTCACTTCCTGATGACCAAATTTGCATATTTAAATACCGCAATGTAAATATAGAATTACCCATAACTCTAGCCTTAATATACAAAAGAATAAAAATACATTGAAATTAGGCAAGCGATACTGAATTGCGTCAGTGGATAAAGGCTTGTGGATGGATATTGTGTAAATATGTAAATTCAAGCAATATACGTGCTGATCGATGTTCACAATGGAACCTATGTGAAGAAAGAAAGTCAAGCAACAAAAATAAACACTGAAGCAGTAATATATTTCGAGAAGTACCTCCCTCAACTGGACTTCAGCTCTTCAACCAACCACTTCAGTAATCGAAAACAATAGCGCTAAGATAAAATAAAAAAACATAAACAATAATGTCTAATCTAACGAGTGGTACTAACATCAAACCAAAAACCAATATAAATCCCATACCAGAAATCAAATCAGGGTCCTTCTTGAGATCGGCAATCGCAGCCAATGGTAATCCCCAATTGGCGACCGGTCCCCAGAAATGAGTCGACATGAAGTAGTCGATCCATTCTTTACGCGATGAACGCATAAAATATGCCGTTATTGAGCGCGCTACACTACCCATTCCTAACCTATAAATCAAACGAATTTATCTTTATGCAAATGAAGATGAAGCGTGAACGAACGTCATCGAAACGTGTTTAAACAAGTCACAAATATCTGCGCCAATGAAACTTTCCGGAATTAATGACGTCATATGTTGTTTCTCCGGTTGGATTGAATAAAACATACACATCGATGTCAAGGAGCAAAAAAAATGTAAATAAAAAAAAAACAAAGCAAAGATACAGAAACAATTTGCTGTTAGTTCAGTTGTGCATTATACAAGTGGAAAACTGTACAAGTAGAAAGTGGTATATGTTATCAATAGTTTTTGTAGATTTAGGGAGAAAGAGGTGGCCGATGGATGATGATAAGAAATGGTTGCGTGACAATGACAGAAACTTTAAATCAAATTTTGGCATGCTCTTATCTTAGTAAATTACTTTGCATAAAAGATGTCTTCTCCACCCACCAAACCTAATCCACCAACCTGGCTCCCGAATCCTATTTCACCTCATAGATACACCTCTGCAGTTGTATTGAACGGAAAAAGAAGCATAAAAAGACGTGCACCTATCAGAACCAGTTTATTACATTTAAAATTCCTTCTTTTTACAGGCCATATCCCGAAAAGGATGGCCAGCATTTCCGGATTGAATGCTTCCATGAGGAGGCAGATATTGCCGTTCAAATCCGAATTGGCCACTGAAAAGCGGAAAATGTCACCCATTTTGACTTCAGCACGTCTTTAAAAGCAAACTAGCTGACATAAAAATTTTTCAACATTGGGTGAGCTATCTCTTCTTTTTAACTCCAACGCATATGAAATACACCCACGCACCTATGTGGAGATGCAGCGGTGCTAACAACTGCTTTCATCCCTTCTTTCTACATTGACGGAGATTAGGAATACGTAAAGGGTGGTGGTATCCATCTCGAAATTAAGCGCCTATCGATGATATGCATCTAGTAAAACGGGGAAATCAAAAAAAGAGGAATTGGTTGTTGCAGGTTATCAATGTTACAAGAATGAGATACCATATTCATATCTATGCATCACGTTTCAGATAACTCGATACCTGCCCAAATTCCTTCCCTTCATATTACCTTTACATAATTGCTATCACTTTCTACAACAAAGGCAAAACAACATTGGTTCTCATTTCCGTACTCCCTAGTCCTTCCCCGAACGCTGAGGTGATAAGACAATAAAGTATCAACGAGAAACACTTTCATCTATGAACTACGATCATATAAACGTTCAAAGAGCAATTTCATATCGTTTGAAAATCATTGTGAATGCCGATAAGCAATTCTAAATGACTGCATGGTGCAATAACAATACATCTTTGCAACAGGGCCCTCGATATACTCCAGCTGAATATTTAAAAAAAAACAAACAATATCATTAAGATCCAGTTCCGAGAATTTAAACTTGAAGAGAGGGCCCTTCTATAAAGAAATGTTTTTCACACCAAGAGTTCTTTTAATTAGGAATTGCAAAATTTGAATGAAAAGAACGAAAGAACGAAATGCTGCATAAAAATGAACGGAGAAAATGGGAAGAAAAATTGACAAAGTAACATAAAAACTGTGCTCGATGAAATAAGCAACTGTAAAACTTGAAAATATTTGAGAACGAGTAAATTCCTGCATGATACAAGACGTCTTAGAGCGGAAATGAGTATATTTGATACTGCTAATATTCAAACTCAGCTTTATTTTATTGTAAATTGGAAACTTCACCCATTAAAATCTAATAAATTATGAATAACAAGAAAATAGGTAATACTCTCACCAGTTTCATATCCCATTCATCTGATCGACCGGTCTCATAAATTACTGAGAATAAACAAAATATACGAGATAATGGATGTGTATTTCAGCTGATCCAGCTGCCCCTCCAAGCACCACCCAAGAGATTCATTTCCCTATAAGCCGATTGGTGTGGAATTAAAATCCAACAGATAGAGGTTCCCACCCTTAAACATTCATAATCCCTTTTGAAACCACCGAACATCGAATAAGGTGGATGAAGTCAAGCTTTTATCTACACATCAAATTTTATAAGTTTAGCCTTACGATTTCCTATCGGGCAGACGAACATACATAAATAAACACATACATACACATAACTGTGGTTGAAGCAACACGAATTGTTGAATTGCAAGAGAAAATGGATGACGTGGAATGACGTAGTAGAACGGTAGCAATGCGAGCTGCAAAGTGGGGTGATACACAACAGTCAAATGGTAATCGAAGTTATTTCATTCTCCACACAAAACGGTTCGACGTTGCAGATGACAGGCAGGTAAATCGTTGCAAATACCACCCTGGAATGGGGATCCCTATAAAAGATTAAAGTTTTGCAAATGTTACATGTAGGAGTCACATTTTACCTAGAGACAGGATCGACAACTAAAAAAGACCGATGATGTTTTTAGGAACCTTACGTTTCATCCACTAACCAATCTCTTCCTCTTCCACTTCCTCTCGCGTCAGTTTTGATTTTTGGCAGCCTTCCAAATATTGGTTTTTGACCTCATTCCAAATACAGATTTTTGGCAACCTCCTAGTGTCAGCAGTAAGGCTATTCGTAATATATACTGTAATTTCTAATAAAATTTGTAGTGCCTATATTTCTTGCTCCCTATTATATATTCAATTTCTCCCCATTTTATTTATGTCCACTAATTAGGCATTGTAGTAACACAGTGAGATACTATGTCAAGTGGATCTCAGTGAACTACAGCAGAACAGAATCTGAACCCCAGGGGTTCGAAATAAAGTGATCGGTTGCTTAGAACTTGGCTTACTCATTCAATATTGGCTTCAATAAAACGACGCTTGCTAAAAGCACGTATGAGAAACAAGAATAGCAAATAAATTCACAATTTTGATCTACTATTTTCCAAATTTTTGTAATTTTCATTCTAAAAATTCCTAAACTCCTATAAAATTACCTCCAAATTTTTCAATACTTTGATACGTTACCAAATGTTTTTTTATTCCCATTTCATTTCTTTTCAAGTATTATCATTTTTCATATTTTCGCTGATATTGCATCAATTTTTCGAACAATTTCTTAATC
>QEWY01000927.1:244699-260254 GCA_006503575.1 Baylisascaris schroederi | reverse complement strand
TATATATATATATATATATATATATATATATATATATATATATATATATATAAACTGTTTATACTTATATAGAAGTCATCAATGATAATTGGAACATTCTAATGTCAGCCTTAACAGAGTTGTTTTGCATTAGGGAAGATAACGAACATAAAAGAAAATAATGTGTACCCTTATTAAATAAAATGAAGTAAAGTGATGAACGCATCGAACGGTAAAAGAAGCTCAAAGAAGACACAACCGATAAGCAAAATCAGTGAGGAGAGGGAAAGGGAGGGGCAGGTGGGGGGAGGGGGAAGGAGAGAAGAGCTTACAAAAAGAGTTGACCAATTTCATAACTAAGAATAATAAATAACTATTCGCATCATATCGGTAGAATATAGGGAAAAGAGATGTGAATGAACCGATTTAGCCGATAACAGAACCACAAACAGCACATAGATAGAGATAGGTGAATGCACACTTGAGTCGATCGATACAGATCAACTATATCGATCGATTGAACCAATCAAACACCTGTCGCCACCAGCAGGAAGTTCCAACTTTCTTTCTCCACTTCATTTAAATATAAAGATAACTGTAAATGAATGACGAAATAGCAATCTATTGGGTACTTCCCCACAACGATCTATCTTTTTTTGTTCATGCAAAACAACTATGAAATCAATGGGAAAGCGCGCCAGATAACCTATAATCTATTATTTAAATGGGTCATCGATAGTAAAGAAAGAAGTTAACCTGAAAGGATAGTCAAAGAATAAACATTTCAGAAGAGAGAGACAAAAACCCTCTCGAGTTTTTAAGGAAAATGGAGAGAAACAAATAAATAAATAAATAAATAAATAAACGAAAAAACAGTAAGAAAAGTGGCTGGCAATTTTTTGGCAGAATGCGATGCGTAAGGGACTTCTAGAACGTTAAAAGACAATTACGATAGGTTCTTTTCTCTTTCGCTTATGGTTTCATTAATCCTTTAGACTGAGCTGAGGTAACCCTTCCGAAAGTCTTAAGATCTAGCTTTCATCTCATTCACCTTCTCTTTCAAACCCCTCATATTCACGGTGTCTCCCAAAATCTTAGAAATTAGCAATGATGCATAAAGTTCACTTAACGGGAAGCTAATTTTGTCGAGGAAGCCAAGTCGAAATTACCACACTCCAATTGAATCGTTATATATATATATATATATATATATATATATAAACAATATAAAAAGTGCCCAGCATTATTCAGCATTTTTGAAAATTGAAACGCTTCCAATTGTTTCTTTAAACGATTTTTCTCACTCCGTTTTTGGCATGAAGCCAATGACGCAACGCTTCATCCAACTCACGCGTCGCGCCCGCTGAATTGAACGAACGTCGTCGACGTATTTTTCTTTCACCAAAGGAACAGATTTTACACCTCAGTGATTGTTGTTTATGAACATAAATCTATCTATAATATTCTCTTCCACTACATTTCTATCACCTCTTTAATAAAGATCTACTCATAGTTGCTTTAATTAAAATGGTCACTTTTTTAGAATATTTCGATATATAATTGCCCATTTCATAGTATAATATCATTCAATAATCTATCAACTCATCAAATAATATAAAAACTTCAATAATTAAAATATTACTGTTATCACCTATCAATTGTACTATCAATCACCTATTGATATTCTTTCAGATGTTCATCATTGCATCAATCCAACTGAATAGCGATGTATAATATAAACAACGATGCAGATATGATTCCACAAAGTTCATCTTATGGTTCACAACGAGGTGAATATGTTTTATATTCTTATTGATTTGATGCACAATTAGAATGGGAAACTATTAAATACAATCAATGCCGTTCTAATGCTCTTCATCTAATTCTCTCAAATAACTATAGTTTATAGTTCTATTATATCGTGGTACTTTTCATAATCTATTCATCAATATGTTCTACCAAAAAAAATAAGGAACTTCTTTAAAGTCATTGGTACTACAACTGAAATTAGAGGGGGGTAGGGGAGTAAATTTATACTCTTTTTCTATTTCAATAAGTTAAACCTATAATAAAAGATATCAAACGTTAGAAATAGATGCTAAATAAAGAGAAGCAATAAAAAAAGTTGTATTAAATTCGAACCTAAAGTTTGAAAAAATTTAATTTCAGGTGGTCGAAATAATAGTAGACGTAATCAGTCATGGGGTGGCAATTCACCACGTACAGCCCATTTTAATAGTCCTTATGATAGCACCATTACGTGTAGTCGATTTCGCAGCAGCAATTCGCCTGCTTACGCTACTCCACGTCAACAATTTCCAACCCAATGGGCACAACGACCAAAGCCTCGTTTTATCGACAGTAGTCCTGATGAGATGCGTGGATCACCGTGGTTCGCTAGTCCCAATCGTAGAAGGAGCGGCTCCTCACAATCGACTCCACGCTTCGGATCACCAACAACACCGTCTCGTTTTGCCTACAAAAGTCCACAAATGAATACGGTATTTGTTTACTATATCAACTTCGGTGTGCAATGAAAATTCTCAAACCTTTCATAAAGGGAGTTTTCGAAGAATGTTTCAGCATGTGACATAAACATGGCAAAAGTAGTAAGGGATTGAATTAGGCAGCCATTGGGGAAATAGCAAGTGATATAAATAATATAAAATACTGATATCAGCAGGTGATATAAGTCTAGGGAAAATATTAGGGGGTCAATTTATACAAACAATTTTTTCGAGATCGACTTTTGTCGGAAATAACAAGGTGGAATTTCGTATTCATATTTTTAATAAAAAGAATTTCGAAACAACAAGTCACGAGATGGAAACAGTTCTGAAAATGAGTGACGTGCAAGAGGAACTCATATTACCTATGCTTATGTATCCTTTAATGTATCGTCACTAATAAAAATAAACGATACAAATCATTCCCACCTTCATATTTTGAATAAATCCATCGCCTGCCCAATTCTTCCACGAAGGAATCATTTTTCGATAGCCAAACCGTTGAAACCTAAAAATCCGGTTCGTTTAAAATGCAAAACTTTTAGCTTCTTTCTATGTATTAAATTGTTTTCTCTTAGATCGCGATGGGATGTGTAAAAAGAGACCATCGTTCTATGGCGCACTATATACCCACCAAATTTCTTAGCTCCAAGTTGTCCAGCTAGAACTGTTTGAAAAACAAACAAACAGAAACATACACATAAGTACATAGCGTAGCCATAAATGCCCCTCTCGGAAGCAAGTTTTCAAAAGTTGACAAGAAAATTTTGGAACTAAAAGAGCTTTCCCTTCAACGCGTACAGGGTGACAAAGAAAAGTCGTTACCCATCCACGCACTCAGATTGCCTAAATCGTTGTGCCTTTGTAGTGTTTCAATCCGGTTCGGTGGCAATATTCTATTCAGTTTACCAATTTAATACCAATTTTTTTTTTCATTTGGATAGACAAATAACGGACATTTTTTTAATAGGATGTAAAATTATAAACAAATAAATAAGTTATAAATAAATAAATAATCGAGTTACCCATCAGAAATATAAAGATTGTAAAATGCGGATAGTTTTTGCCACCTTAAAGCCATTGTATCTGACTTTAAATCATATCAGATACATTCTTTATTGTAATTTAAGCCTTATTTTTCAGTACATTCAATACCGATAATAAATCTACCTAAGTTATTTGTATGTCAAAAATGACGTACTTGACCTATAAAAAATTGGATTTCCACTGTTCTTCTTTGATTCTCTAATGGTCATCAAATGCTCATATTTTTATGAATTTGCTATATGAGACGATCCGGTACCCTATAGGTTGCATCACAGAGGCAGTTGAGCGAATAAGTTGTTCTCATTTAAAGAAATTCCCATCGGGAAGCAGTCTACCCGAGATAGAACTTTGACGGGAAATGAACTGACTGAAGAAGACGCCAACGAAAAATTCGGATAGCGGTTCACCCGGGTGGGACTAAGAGTTACTTTCTCCATATAGAAAGGCTGCCAAAAGCAGTTAATGGATGTAAAGGGGAGCAACAAAAAAGGGGGAAAATTCTGGTCGAAGATCGAAAGGTAAACCATCTCTGTAATGAAACGATTTAGCGCTATAAAGTAGGATATGAAGAGAAAGTAGAGTATCGCATAAGCGTTGACCCACTCCAGTATTACCAATTCGTTGATCTTTAAGGGATTTTATAGTTTGAACTATTGGATGCTAACATTTGATTACGATACTCTCCTTTCTAGATCTCTTTGGGATATTGGTTAGTAAATCATCATAAACCAACGTAATCGAGGTGGGATGGTGGCGATTGCTAAAACTTTCAGAAACATTTCCCACATCTTTACGAGGAAGGTACCTTTTTTATCCCTTTTAGTGGATTCACCCAGCTTTTCGTTAGTTTTTCTACATATTCCTTAATTTGCGACCACTTATTCTTTTTAACTCCTCATCTTTTCTCTTCTAAGTAAAATCTAAGTCATACACCTGTTTACTACTTCAATTTTTTTCATACATGCTGTTGGACACAAAAAAAGCTTTAGAGACTATCATTATTCAGCAAACTGTTTTTCATAAAAATATGTCGTAGTGAGGTTACGTTTGTAGATAGTTCTTTCATCGTGATCATCTGCAACGATTTTATCTCGAAGCCGAGTTAACATGCCAAAAAAAAATCGATAAAAAAATCTTGGAATTTAGCCGCAAAAAAAGAGGGATTTTTGAATGAACGAATATGTGGTTGAGAGGTATAAAAATTTAAATAAATATTATACAGCTTTTTCCCCTGAATTTCTAGACGATGGACTATCCAGGTGGTTGAATTATGAACTAAGGACAAGCTCGCTAGTGCGCCTGCTTACTTGTTTTGTTTCACGTTAAGAGTTATGTTTGACTCGAGGATCAACATTAATCACCTCGATGGTTTTTTTCTTATTGTTAAAAGGTAGCCATAAGTGACATCAAAGATTTTTTGAACAAATAAAGTTGCTAAGTCAACATCCTATTTTTCCTTGTCCACTTCCGTGCGGTCGCAGTACGAGACCGTTGTATCAATGCCCCACAAAGGTAAAGAAAATCCTTCCCGAAAGACAGTCGACGTCACCCCTTCTCGAATCTAGCATAATCTGGTGTAACGTTAACATGAGATGATCGAATATACGCAACAAAAGAATATCTAAGAAAGAAGGGGAACGAATATTTACTTTCAGAGTTTAGACTCTTCGGGCGATTATAGCGACGGCAAGCATCGTGATAGCTTCGAATCTCCGTATCGCAACAGCAGTACATCAGAGCAATTCGACGTTCGTGACTATGTGATACCCGAGATGATGTCGAATCCATGGGCCGAGCTAGAGAAGCAATACTATGCCGCGTTGGCACAGAAGCAATCATGACATGCCTCAATACGCCTTGTGATCTGCTGCCTCGATTTATTCCTATACAGTGCATTGGCACTATGCTTGTTCTCCTTCCTATCCGCAAAATGGGCTTCCAGACTTTGTTTACCCACCACCTTGGGAAGACGAACAATTCCAATAATGACACAAAAAGTTGAAGATTTAGAAAAGCATATTCAGGGAAAAATTGCAGAGCCCTAATACTTTATTTTGGTTTTATATTCCCTTTAATGTCCCATCAAAAAAAAACACAAATCCGTTGAATACTGGGAGAGAGGAGACCCTTATTCTGCCTTATGAAATTCGACTCTTGTTTATACCTTTTGATCGTATAATACAAAAAAAAATTTGAGAGATGTTTTTTTTATTTTCTAAGATTTCAAAAAAAAAAAATGAAACTTGATGGGAGGATGAAATTTCCTTCTATACTCTCTATCGTCATTTCCGCAAACCAGTCAAAGATATTCTAATTCATAGTAAACAGATCACAATAAACACATTTTAGCCAACATAGCGCAAGTGAATCATCTTCATTCTTTGAAGCTGTCAATTTTCTTCACCAGCTGTCAGTATGCAAATTTCACATACTTTAGAATACAGTTAATAATCAAGAATTTTTAAATGATGCAATAGCGTATAGGAAAGTGGCCAAGAGGATTTAGGATATAGAAAAATCCAGCCCAGAAATAAGTGGATATATGTTGTCGTATCCAGAACGATGATTTTTCGTTTTCCAGTCATTGACGGTGATCGTCGGCTGGGGAACACTTAATAAACGATCTCCATTTCTGGTATTCTTCTTGCTTTTTTCATGAAGATTACCGTATTTTTCCGGAACCCCGGCGATTTCCTATGTGATCTACTCTTTGAAACCAACCATCGAAACTATTACCGATGACTTTCCCAAACAATAGAGGCGGAAGCTTCTTCCGGAATGAAATAAACTTTTGCACTGCGTTGGCAGAAATGTGTCGATTGTGACGATGCTTCTTATTAACATAAATATTGATCTTGAAAAAAACTTTTCTCGAATTAAAACAGTGAAGATTTCCATGTCAATCCAGCAGCAATTTCTACTCCACCGGAAATTGAAGTAATTCAGGCTTAGCTGGTTCAACCTGAATTCTACTTTCCCACCTAGACAAACAGATATCAGAAAACCATTTACAACTAGGTCATAAATCAACCTATAGATGGAATAAATTTTTTTTTGATCTACAAAGAGAGCATTTTACAAAACTAAACTTCCAAGTCCTTCGAAATTAATTTCTCTCCCTTTTTGGATACATATTCCCGTATAGATCAAAGTTCATACTCAAAACTTAATAGTGAGATCACAGGGCGTTATGATGCTGTCATTCGCTCATTTGTGACGGTCGCATCTCAACATTCAAAAATCCTCTCGAATATTCGATCCTCTCAGGATCGATCCAGCACATAATACAGTAGGATCGATCCAGCACATAATACAGTATACCAATAAGCACAACCTCTGTTTCTATTTTTCTTTTTGTTCTCTTTATATAATAAAACAGCAACGGTCGTAAGAATTATTAACAATAAATACATCAACGAATATTTAAATACACATAGAAATATATGCACAATTATATCACAAAATATTGCAACATTAAGAGAGTCAACAATTTCTGGGAAATTAAAATAAAACCTTACATAATATCACACAAAATGGAAATCTATAATTTATTAGGACCTATGTTATATTATACTTGGATGAATATTTTGAAAGGTTTTTTTTCGAAATCTGTCTCAAATTTTACCCGTTTTACCCGTTTTTTCCGTCACTAACTCTTGGGCATTCATAGTGAATCACCACAAGTCTTGAACTAAGGCATATCGAACAGATGGCTTTCAGATATCCTCCATAGCCAAATTCACCGACTGCAATCTATCAAAAAAACACTTCTCAACACCAATAAATAACCATCAACAGATAAAACCTATTTAGGTGAGCATTTCCAACTTGGCAAAGGTGAGCATTTTCGATTTTGCTATACAGCTTTAAGGCTTAGCAAATAATTTAGCATTAAGCTTAAAAATAAGCATACCCAACATATGCGGAAAGAGTTCTGAGTTGCGTCTTAATCCTCAACTGCCATTTTGCATACGTTTGCATACGACTGCCGATTCAACGCAAAGTAGAATAGTTTGGTGATATCCCATCGAATATACGCATCAACGGATATCTGAAAGAAAAACAAACAAATAAAATATGTCTCTGAAATGAACCAACTTTGTAAATAAATAAATAAATAAATAAATACANAGTAGGTGAGTTACAAAGAATACTATTAAGAATTTAAAGTAAAATAAAACAGATAAAAATTCTTGAGCAATGATGAAATGCTATCGATAGACGACAATCAATCAATACAAAGAAACCTTAAAGAAGATCCATCGATCATCATATCTGTTATCGATTGTCACCTCAGACATTTCAGACAATCACTTCAGACAGCAAAAATCAGCAAAAACATTTGAGACACCAAGCACTAGCTGTTAAAGGTAGTGATCCTTGCCTATAAGATGAGAATATTCGAGTAAACACAACTTCGAAAATGGGCAATTAAGTAAGAGAATTAAAAAGTATAGATGAATGATTTGATATTTCCCCATCAAATCCAAAACTTACTCAAGTAAATGCATAATTCCCTCAATATTTACAGATCGCATTGTTAGTATTTCATGTTCTCTTTCGTCTATTACATTAAAAAATTGTCATTAAACATCCATACAACTTCCGGCTTTTCTACTTATATACCGCTACAACAATCACCTCTACAATATGCATCGTCGACATGAGTAGATTGAGGTGCTGACGTAGATTCCCGTATTCCAGAGAGATTAAAAAAACACAAAGCGCAATACTTTTTCTTGTTGATAATTTTTGGAAGAGATGAAAAGTTTTGCATATTTTCAGAAAGCTAACTTAATCCGCCTGATCAAAGTTTTTTTTTGGAAGACATCCCAAAAAGACTGAAAAGAACGATTAATATAATTTAATGCTGCGATTAGAAAACCTGCAATTCTTCCATTCTATTGGTGAAACTATGAAAGATGAATTCATCTCAAGTTAAAAACGCGTACAACATACAATCCCCATTTTTTGGTTTCCTGCATAAATGGAACCCCCACATATTTGTAAGATTTTTTATTTCCCAATAAATAGCTGACCATATCGATCGAAGATTTATGCAACCGGTTGTGCAGAATGCAAAACTTTCCCACCTCCATTCACTTATTGCAAGCTGTTCTCAATCACGATAAGCCAGCCGGCTTCACAAATTGTTTCAAAGAATGCAAAACTCATCTAGGTGATGCGTTAAATAAGATCCACACTATCTTAGAACCACAAAATCATATCGATCTAATTTCCCTGTAGAGGTAGATAGTCAAAATATAAGGGAAATGCTTTAGCTAGAAAGTACCTCTGAAAGACAAAGATCCTAATAAACAGTAAGAAATCGTATTGATAACACATCGATCAACGTTAACACTTCAACATCAACTACATTCATTCATAATGAATACTGGTCGACTTCCAATTCCAGTTGGTGACCAACCTTCCCTCTCCCCTTTATATGTGTCGGAACAAATGACCCACTATCAACATTGTCCACTCTCAAAGTGCTCACCTAAGTAGAGTTCATTCTCAATGCTACCTGCATGCAACAGCATCGCAATTAAATGTTTTACCTGAAAAAATGCACAGAGATCAAGCATAGAAAACCGTTATAATCTACATAACAACCATTGTAGCAATCTTTCCCACTCTCATTAAGTTGCATTTATTCGACTCCTTATGAGACCCCCTACCACCCACCCTAAATCAAGCTCAAGATGATCTATCACAAGTGATGGCGCATTGAAATCATTCGGCAATCGTTCGTCCTAAGTAAGGATAACGAGGAATGCACAAATCCCTAACGACCCCAGACATCCCACAGTGTGGTCGAATCGAAGCCCTTTCCAACTGTTCAGGTGCAGTCCATTCAGCTGCGCTCACTGACTTCATTCACATCATTTCTAAAGACTAAAAACTATGACCCGGAAAACGCTTCATATATTCAAGCTAAATTCAGACTCAGAATTTTCGTTTGTTCATAAAATGGTATTTTTTTAATGCTGCAATACTGCAAATACACCCATAAATCTCCAGGGCCTTGTGCCTTTTCTAAGCGATGGGAATGCGCTGTTCTGTCATAACTTTTACCGCAACTTTAAAGCGCACTAAATAAACTTCATGCACCGTTCCCTATACAAAACCAACTTTCATTCTTGTAACAAGTGAACTGAACGCAATCAAATTCAGGGTACCTGAACAATTGAAGAGGGTTTCGACCCGATCATATTGTGGGATATATAAAACACTCGGGTCAGCCAGCACTTCAAAGATGCTCATAGCATCAACATGTCCCTCTCTGACGAATTGAAAGCATAAAAATGCATTTTTGATATGCCTGGGTTAGAAGATCCCACTAAGGGCACTCCGCGAAAAAAAGGGCTTCCTTCCCATGATAGGTGTTTAATATTTAATAGTCTTGAGGGAAAGGAAAAATTTCCAACGTTCCCATATCGAAAATCCCTAATGGTGCAATTTGGAGGTGGCGTGGCTAACTTAAGGACTCGAGTTGCTTCGACCAATCGTGGCGGGTTTTCTCGGTATCATTTGAACAGTAGTGTCAAACAAAGGAAGGGCGTCTCTATATTTTTTGCAAATACCCATAGAGGGCACAACCACATTCCCACTATGTTCAGCCTCTCGCCTAATAAACCTACAGCATAATCAGGTTCTCGAAAAATAACGCATGATGCAAACCACAAAAAAAATGGGATCACACCGCACCTTGACGCCTTTCGCAAAATGCAATAGAAAGCGTGGATCCATGCCGCATGCCTGCACTCTTAAGGCCACCTATAATCTCGACTTACTCGTACATCACCCTATTTTGGATTAACAAAACTCTTACGGTATTTATGTATCCCACCTACTCCTGCCAATTCCACCTCTAACTTGAAATCTTATCGAAATAATAAATAACTGACCCATAGAATTATAGCACACTTAATAACTATTGCTGATATTCTTCAACTTAATTTCAACTTTCTCGAAGCGCACCCTACTGCTTGTTTAATTTCGATGCAGCTACATAGCTCCCCTCGTTGCGGCCTAGCTAAACGTCAAGCGAGGCTCCTATTCTCCCTCCGCTTCATGAACACAAAATCCGTTGCCAAAATAATCGCTGTTACCCTATGCCCTATAGTAGATGTATTACAGGTACTGCATATCGCCTACGTTGGTTGTCCGGGTTGACTGCTACATTTCGGCGTGAACACGAAAGACCCCCACCCGGATGGGTTCATCATGAGGCAAGCACAAGCAGACACACATTGACGATGAGCTTCCCGAATGGGCTTCCGGCATACAGAATCACGCTTGCAACGCAACCCTAGAACAACTGCAAAACTGCAATCGCTAAAGGCATCGACGCCAACAACTGCACACAGAATTCAACCTATCCCCTTAAACTGACCTCATTCTCGCTTTGACATACTGCATATAGTACCACCCCTATATCCACATACTCGTGCATCTGTGAACGCTTCACAACGACGCAACTTCCGCCCTTCCCCCTCTTCCCTGCCACGTATCAAAACTCCTATGTGCATCGATTCCGTTTCAAGCAACCAATAATGACTAACCGTTCAAAGGTGTATCACTTCTAATAACGGAGATCGTTGCCTCTCTCAACACGAGTCGCGCATTCATTCAATGAAGTTAGCCAATATTATCGCATCGTATCGATGGATTGATATTAATAAACAACAAAACTACATCAATTTCAGCATATTCATTACTATGCATATAATGTCGCTCATAAAAACACTGTAAAAAGAAAAGAAAAATATACTCATAAACAAATTTGGACGTCAAAATCAGCTATGCGTGGATCATCGACGCAATTCCTTAAATCCACAAATAAAAATTCAGATCCTCGGACAGATCCGCCTGATTTCAAGCGAGTTTATCGGCTCCTACCCTCAACAAGATCAAGCCACACATGAACACTTCTCCCCCATCCAACTAAGCATACGACAAGCTCAAACTTCGAGCTTTTAAAGAAGTAATGATCAGGTGCCAAGCATCCGAAAAAAAATCAAAATTTCGTAAAATATACAACAACACCGAAAAAATGGTAAAAATTTCGCCGTTTTGGGGTTTCTCTAATAGGATCAAATCTTGATGGAAACCAACTTAGTACAGGGTTTGGATCTTAAAATCGAGAAAATTTCTACATCCAAAAAGTGAGAGCGACATGTGCCCAAGGGTGGCTCGAACTCGAACTATACTTCAAATACGTCAGATGAACCAATACAATCGACCAAAGTACTTTTGATCATTCACCCGTGTTTCAACGTTATGAGAGAAACAAGAACCGTTTAAATGCATCGAAAATTGCTGACAGCCGGTTGATCGTGAGGTTGGAAAATGCTGACAGCCGGTTAATCATGAGCCATGCGTATTTTGGACATGAAATGCGGTATTCGACGTGGTCACCACTCATAACCAAATTCGATACATCGATTATTCAGTCAATCAGCAATCACCTTTGACTGATGAAATGCAGCAATCAACAACATTTATAGATGCCTCGTTGTTCGTCGATTATCCACACACGCTTCCAAGTGCAAACAAGAGGAAAGTGAGAGAAACAAATAATGAAATACAGAATATATCACATAATAAAACTTCTGATAGAGAAATAATGAAGAATTTAAAGAGCAGATACGAAAAAAAGAGAGAGATAAACTTTAAAAGGGCGATGATTAGAAAAAAGCGGATTACCTTCCGAATGTAGGGATTGCGCCGTCTGAAAAACGATTTGAAAAATATTGAAAATAAACTAAATGAAAATGAAATAATTTAAATGCAAAACACGCGCCTCCAACATAAACGCCCACTTCCGCAATCGATGGAATATTGCATCGTAATTTGTCTATGATGTGGAAAAAGACGATGGTGGAGGTGGTGCCTGCGGAAGCGTACCCTCAACGGATGGAACCGCTGCCGTGTGTAAATGTGTGCCTGATTTACGCAATCCTGATGTTAGTGGAGTAGCAACATTTGTTGTTGTTGGTGCCGCAGACATGGAACGACTCCCCAACGTTATTGGACTCGTCTTCTGACTTCCCGGTTGACTATTGACTGAAGCTCGCGAACCTGAAATCAATCCTCATCAACGACTTTAGAATAGACACAAGAAAATGAGAAGCAAATTGATAGGAAAATTCTTCAACAACAACTACAATGATTTAAATAAACACAAAGAGTGCACTCAATTATAGTATACTGATGCCAAACGATGCTTTTTTATTTACTTATCAACATTTATAGCTTTAAAACAATACCCCAAACATTACTGGAAAAAATAACAAGTTCTATAATGGATGAAATAAAACATAAGCAATGACAAGGTAGCTTCCATTTAAAACAGCGAATTACCCACCCACCGCTAATTGCCACTCTGGGCCAATTTAATGGTGAAGCATTTGGAAGTTAAATCCAAAGCTCAATTGTCATATCAATAAAATTGGCGTACGCATAAAGATTCCACTCCCTTAAGACCACCTACCTACTCTCTTAGCCATTTCAATATGCTCTTTAAAGAATACGATACCAATCAATAATCACAAACTTCTATGCAAATTCACTAGTGCATTTAATTCGAAATCACCTCTTTATGTAATATTTTTCAAATTTTTTTCCAAACGAATGAGGAGCATAAATACAAACAACGAATAGAGTGTGCCAAATAAACTGGCACGGTATGTGTTTTTTGCATTCCACTCAACCTTAGCTTGAATATCTATGAAGACAACATCGCCAAAACACATTATTGCAACACAAATCTGCGAATATACATAATAGGTTAGTGTGCATATTATGTATTAAAATCTTTGAGACGAATGAAGCCACCAACTGCTGCGAAACAATAACACCTGAAGTCACACTCCGATAGCGACATATCCGTCATCATACCTTACAAGCTATCGTTAAGTACCATTAAAACTGCCATACCAATACCCTTTCCCAACTCCCTCATTCCCCCACTTGGTAGCCCCTCCCTCCACAATCCCTATTGTTCGTCTTTCTTGTTCCGAAGAAAGCAACATTCACCTTTCTCTTAATCAAAATTTTGCTTTGAATGACCACACCTTCTAAGAACTATAGATACTTTGAACGTTCCGTGCTTTTGTTGATACTTTTAATAGCACTATATTTTGAGATACCTAAAACTTGCGCATAGACTATCATTTGGATGGTCAGCAAATACGGGAGGTATGGGACATCTGGTTGTGGACATACCCAACCTATCCGTCATTTGGGAAACAACAGCTGTCAGCAAATCAGGTTGGAATTGCATGTCGTGGAAACCCTCCAGTAAAATTCATAATTCACTTAATGATACAAATGAGGCAAGAATTTCCAACGTGACAGCGATGTTAAAGCGGAAATAAAACAACTTCAATGACCACAGTGACAGCTATTTGGTCATTAACGTCAACGGCAAAGCTCTTTAAGAGACCGAATAGTAGCTACATGCCATTGCGCTGATCTCGGATCCCTTCCTTGCTTAACTGCCTTGGATCGACTAATACCCACATCAGCACAAAAGACAACGAAAGATTCCACCAGCGGTGGGAAGAGAAGAGGTTGTGGAGAGAAGGAAGAAATGGACATGTAAAACAGATTAAGGTTAGGCGGTATTCTGAAATCCTGGATAAATGGACAGCTTTGAATCACAATAACCTGTATCCATCACATAAACTAAAGAGAAACAGCTCAACTTCGTCAAATTAGAGGCAACAGAAATACAAAAACATTCAAAATGATTCAACAAAGCACTTCTTTCATGCATAATAAAGAAAGCAACCATAACAACTCCATTAAATAACAAAACGAACGTTTTATAACTCATCTGAAAATGGTGTCATCCGAGTACCACACGTCAAACATGCGAAGTTCTATCATAAAGTTCTAGTAATACAACACCTCATAGCTTAAATTGAACTATGTTCGGTATGTTCATGTCCTGTTATATTCCCTTCTAGTTGTCAACTCAGACAAACAAGGTTGGCACCGCAAATAACCCTTTATAGGAAGGACCTTGATACTAACATTTAAAAAAGGCTGTTTAGCGGCTCTGGAAGTTTCCGATAAGATGGTCCAGCTGCCATGATAGTGTGGTACTAAATGCCCGAAAAATGCTCAATAAAGTTTTCTTGACGACGAATGAGAGGTATAAGTGGATGACTTCCGGGAAACATGACCTGTTCAAGAGGATTAACCCTTCCTCCAGATATTCCACCCAACTCGATTTCTATGCTTCCTAGCACCAGATGGCTGTCTTGATCGCCACAGCACTTTATCATATCCGAGTATCCCAATTCATATAAGACACCCAACCACTCTCCTACTTATACTTTTGGCTACACCTCTTTAATGCATTCAGTAATCCGTCCTAAGAAAAATAGCCATCAAAGATTGTTTGCTTTGACTCCAAACAACACAATGATCACCTTCACCGTCTTTGTGGAATTCAACTGCCTTTAATTATCACTAATTATGGGCCACACCTCACTCTCAACTAAATCACCTTTCCACCTCATACAGTCAAAAAGTGGAGCCAAAACATTTGGTGCAATATACGTCCCCAATACTTTCTCAACCACTTCCATAAATTGCTAATTAGCAATAAAATGTACGAGAATGATTCGAAAAGGAACATGCCGACTGCTAGATATTTCCTGTATGTACCCATAAATGCCCATTCCTGAATTACTTTCCAAAGTTAATAGAGCAATCTGGCAATCTGAATTTTGATTGAAGAAGTTAATTCGTAGTACAAATCGCATTCATCAGATCCGTTGACTCTATCTTCAATGGTTCCCAAGGCCACCAGATAGATAAAAAAAAGAGACACGCGCATTAATTTGCATATAATCATAACATCACTACAACATGTAGAATGTTTATGATATGCACATAATGAGCCCTATAACTAGAGATTTGCATATACAAATAAAACCGACAATATAACCTCCATCAACCCATACGATTTTTTCGTGATCCTCCCTCATTCATCATCAAAAAA
>QEWY01000927.1:230624-244459 GCA_006503575.1 Baylisascaris schroederi | reverse complement strand
ATCTCCCCAAAAACAGTTCGAAGCGTCGACTCACAAAAGTGGAATACGCTGTTTTCTGTGCAAAACGTTCTCAAATTCATCAATATAATAGAATTCCATAAAACCAATATAAACACTTCAGAACAACACAATCAACAATTATTAACATACTTTACAACAACACAGAGATCGCAAAAAGAAAACTTCGGAAATCTTTATTAACAACCTTAAACAACAATATCAAACAGAATGAATCCGTAGAAATCAGCAAGTAAAAAAAGCAATTGGAAACTCGCCCCAAAATAAAATTAATACGAGTTGATATATTCATGTAGCATACTCCCTCCCCGCTTGCAAACTTTAAAATCGAGGCAAATCATTGCATCTTCCATAACGATTGTGCCTCCATCGATAAGTTCCGTTACAACTGAGATCGATGTAGTCCACCTCTTATAACGTTACACCGTAATAAAGTAATAAAGCAACAATAAAAACCCTGTCAAATACAGGTCGCTTCTCTAATGTGAGCAGTGTGTAAAGGGGTAAAAGGAGGCTTCATCAACGATATGAAAAACTATATCTCCCCATCGGGCAGATCAAAACCACTTCGAATAATCACCCACTCGTCTAAAATTCCCCCACGGTTTGAATTAACTTTTACACAATACTTCAACAACGATTTAGAGCGCAAAGTGAACAAGAATTACCTTAGTTATTTATGCCCTGCAATGTAAGGATCCTTTTTGCTTCTCGTATTCTTCTCTGCTTTTATCCCCCCATGAGGTTCCTGTTCCACTATTCTCACCTCTAATCCTCTTGCATGAAATAAACAACCTAGAAAAAGAGGGACAGGAACAATACCAACTATAATATTGCCAATGACGACAACTTACTTCAGGATGATAAGTGAACATCGCGAGAGCGACTCTCATGCTGATTTGCTTAAAGGTTGTCCTAGTCAATAAAAAGGAAGCCAATTACCTCCCTAAATAATATGTAAAAGCCGGGTGGGCTATGAAAAAAACGAAACGAATTAGAATAAATTAACGATGAGAGAAGTACCCACTGTGTGACTGATGTGGTGACGAACCATCGGTTTTCTTTTGCTCCAAGGATGCGAGCTGCCCTAACAATTCACTTAGCTGATTCTGAACAGCACCAGTTGTTGAGCGCATATTGGTGATTGGGGCCACCGGCGGTAAAGAATTTGACGCCGAAAGCACCGACATCACCGATTGTGGTAGTGCTCCACTTCGCGCCATCAGCTGCATTAGCGATGCGGCCGCTGTTGGACTCAGGTTGGAGATAAGTGCTCGTGCCGCTTCCAAATTACTTGGATCGGCCTGGATCGCACGGATCGCCGCATCAACCGCTGAAACCCGATTCAACCGTCCACAACAACATAACAGCAACCGGAAATTCCCTCTCATCACATAATGCATTGTTTTACTAACGTAAAAAACTTAGTAAACCAACAAAAGGAAGGGATGTCCATATGAAACTTGCGACTGTTTTTGAATAGATGCATCATATCAAACACCGATCACGCCCATGCTTTGACACTGATTGAGCCAAAAATCAGTAGGCCCCTATTCAAAACGACCCTTTGTGTGTCCCATATGAACGGTTATACATATTAGTCATTAACGAAGTGATAGAACAGATGTCCGCAAAAATATTAACACCAAACTTACATTGTCGAGTGGATGAGCTACGTTGCGTAAGCATAGTGGACGTGTTGGCCGCATGCCGATCACCGCTTGCTGTGGCCACCGATGCCTCATTATACTACAACATTATTCATGCTTTCTCAACAACGTTCTCATTTCCTTCTCAACTTCGAGATCAATATAAAGATATTAATTCCTAATACCTTTAGAACGATAATATAGCAATAGAAACTAATCGATGGTCACATGAATTTTCTTTGTAATTCCATTTCACTAAACTGCCACAAATGATTAGAAAATCATAACGCGAAACATTCATTAAACAAGTCAAACCTGTTGAGATGATGTCGAGGGACGTGATGAATAGTGCTGCACACCTGGATAAGACTGCGATTGAAGTGAAGACGCTGACGTCATCGCACCTATTATGCAAACAATACGTCTGTTCATGGTCACTTCATCCTTGCACAAGCCTGCTGAAGAATGTGATAAGACCCCCTCCCCCTCCCCCCAATTGAAAGATTCTTCCACTTAGACCCTCTCTCATTTCCGTTTCTAGGCATGAATCCTTAACATTACTGAAAAGAAAACTTGCTCCATAAAAAAACCCGTATTCGAGACAAAACAGCTTACTCGCTCGATTCTTGCGTTGTTTCTTCGACCACATTTCGTGACAATCCTGCCAATCGGGTAATTTCGGTGATTCGATAGCGTTGGGGTCAAGCTCTCTCAACCAACTATGTTGCAGTGCTTGCCTCGCAGTTATCCGTTTCCGTGGATCCAACTCCAGTAGGCGATCCAATAAATCAAGTGGAGCATCCCGGAGACTAAATTTTTCTTCTTATATTTGCAGTGAAAAATTGAAACTTCTCCCGCGCCAAGCTTATTTTAAACTTCACATAGAAAATTCCACACAGCCCAACTAAGACATGAATGGCGCAGAATTATCGATAATGGTTTTACTGTTCCTCAAGCTATAAACAGCACCGAAAAACACACCGACCACATTACATACATATCGCCAGCCACATTCGACTTGATACAGCTTTAACAGCACAAATCCGTTAAACTATACAAGCAAATATCCCATCACCATCCGATCAGAGCTCGAGCTTGGGATAACAGTTAATAATCAACTTTCACAAAGAATGCATAACCCAGAGATAAAATATGTGGAAGTGATCATACAGCGGCCTTAAAACATTTTATGAGTTATAGGGATGCATATGAACTTTACGCTGTTGAAATAGCCCGTCTCGGTTAAATAATCTTGTATAGCGTTTAATGTTGATATACGCCAATAAGGAAAACACAGGACTCCTAGTACCGCTCCCGAGTTATGTATCCCCTGAATTATGTACCCCCTGACTTAGGCATTCCACTCGCTCCCCTCTCCCTCCCTCCCATCCCAATTGACTTATGCATTCCAATACCTGTGCATTCCAACATCAACAGCAAAGTTTGTTTAAATACTTACAATCCAAAAGCGTCCCTCAAAGTGCGTGTATAAGTGCGTTTCGGTCGATAGCTGCAGTAGAGTGGCAAGTTGATGACGTCAGGCCAATTCTCTGGTGAAGGAGTGCCGCAAATGCGTGATATCACTTCCAGTTGCACCATCTCTGAATTGCCTTGAAAGATCGGTTTCTTCGTGTATAATTCACCCAGTATACACCTGAAAATTGAAGCACACCTACTTCAACGCCACTATAATACCTGTAGCAGCTGCAAACTCCAATCGAAGATTTTAATAGCTATAAGAGGTGATTTTAAAGTATTAGGAGTTATCACGGTCTACTTTCGCTGAATTCGGTCATATTCGAATCACCACGTGTTATAAGAAGCATATCGTTCGATTAAACTATCACACTTCATTAAAGATTTTTGAAGTTCCTTCCAAGGCAAGCACTTCTTACGACATCTCCGAATCACTCTACTTAGAGACATACCATAAGCGAAAATTTCATCAATCGCCTATGCCTTTAATCTTCAATTTAAGTGTCTTCAAACATGCCACATGCGATCAGAACAGAACTGCTGGCGAGCAGGTTGCAGGCCATTTTTTAAAATCTGGGCTGAATGCTCCTCACTTCAATAACGTAAATTTTGTAGACAACAATAGGATGCGTTGCACAGAGATTATCAATTTTTATATCTGAGGACCTAACATTAAGACTCGAGTCGGCTAAGAGGGATTGAAAACTTGAAAATCGATTTTCAGTGAAAATGCTTTCATGACGAAAAGAGAGCAAAAATCTCGAAGAAAAGAGCGATCCAATCTGAAATTGTTTGAAACTCCTCAGTAACCTACAGATTTCGACTTTCGATGCACAGACTTTGATAGAAAACTCAACAAGAATAACGACCGAAATAAACAGCAGAAGTTTTATGTTTATGCTAATAAAAGTTTGAAAAAATTTTCAATAAAAAAGGGTGAAGTGTCTGACAAAATTGCAAGCCAAGGCACTCAAGTTGGGCATTGATAGAATACCTTAATTTGCGCAACATTCTTACAAAGACGAGGTATATACACTTTGCAGCACAATAACCTCATAAGGATATCAAAGTCAAAGTCCTTGACTTCCCTTCATCCCGACCTCGTCGAAACTGCAGGAACATTCAGTCATCCGACATCCTACTCACCAAAATCCACTTGCACGATCTTTCTCGAAAAATTGCAATTGCAAATTGAAAATTGCAAAAAATTTGAAACACCCTCTTCTCGACTTACCTTAGAATTGTGAAGCGATCACCCCTACCCTAAATTATATTTTCCCATATTCCCTACTCAAGAATGATTCTCTTGCATATTCCGCTTTTTGAGAACACTGAATTTCTTCTGCAAAACTCACCCAACACTCCATACATCGACAGCAGTTGAATACCTCTCCTCACCGAGTAATAACTCTGGTGGTCTATACCACAGCGTGATAACCCGATTCGTATAAGGCCGATCTTGATCCTCGTCGTATAACCTCGCCAATCCAAAATCTGCTAGCTTTATTTCTCCCCTGCAATAACATCTTCGTCTTTCTGTATGCAAACGAAACTCTCAAGGTAGAATCTAAGAACCTTTTAAACACTTTGCTGACAGAATCGTCGAGCAAGAGTGAACAATCTACAGCCCAGTTAGAGGTACTAATATCGACCATATAAGATTACGAGTGGAACAAAATAAAGTTTAACCTAAAAACCTCTTCACCGTAAAGCTTATCAATCAATACAGCTATTCATCTTCCAGCATATCAACAACTGACACACTTCTGTATCTCAATAATACATGCTATCTCGTCTACTCCTCTATCCTTTTCGTTACTCTCACTGTCCATCGTGATGAAACTACTGCAACTACGGGATTTTAAGAACAAACAAAACAAGAGGCGAACGAACCGATTGTTGAGCAATATATTCGAGCATTTAATATCTCTATGCAAAAAGCCGACCGAGTGGCAATATTCAAGTCCAGATAGCAATTGTTTCGTGAACGAGGCGATCTGATCGTCGGTGAAGTCAACAAATTGACTCTCGAGGAGACCCATTAGATCATGATCCAGATACTCAAATACCAAGTAGAAAGCACCTAAAAATACATCCACCATTACAACTATAACAATGAAAACGCACATAACTACTTGCAATGCATCTACCCTATATCATAAAAAAGTCATAGAAACAGAAACGAAATATTATTAGAAAATATGAAAGGAGGGAAGAGAAATAATGGAGGTGATAATTAAACTCCAAACAATTTTCGTTCTTATGTGATTGTATAGAAGAACATTAGAGGCTATTTTCGTAGTGTAGAACACTTGCCTCAGTTACCTTTCCTCCTCCCCTCCCCTTATCAACACGTTCAAGTATAAAACACCATAACAGTTGCAGAATACAAGAAAAACAGCATATCACTGATAGTGTGCCCTAAAGTAAACATCATAAGTGGTGCACTTACCTTTGTCCCGACGGAAATCGGCTGCTGTTTGCTTATCGGTAACAATATCGATTAACCTAACAACGTTCTTATGATTCAACTGCCGCAGTATCTTGATCTCGCGTACAGCCGTTATTGGAAAACCTTCCTTCTCGTTCTCAAGGCGAACCTTCTTTAGCGCAACGATCTCTCCTTAAATCACCAAAATAGCATGTCAAAAATTATGTGATCACACTAGAGTTCCTCACCAAAAATTTACCCTCTAGAGGCTGTTCGTAAGAACTAAATCATCCTCTCCCTCAGGGGAAAAAAATTAAATTAAAATAAACGTTGTACTACTATGAAATATTTTATTAAACTCCTGCATTCCCTAGGTACTGAATTTAATCAAAGAGGTACTAATTCCTCAATAAGCAAAACGAACCAGTGAATTTATCGATCGCTTTATAGACCTGTCCATAAGTGCCCTCACCCACTTGCACTTTTATATCGTATTTCTCCACCGTCGAACAGCCCCAATTCTCGGGATCATCTCGAAGCTTTAGGCGTTTATTCAGTACACTGCAACGCAATCCGATTAGGTCTTTATAACAATTAGAAATTTTTAGTTATTCTAATCATTCAACTAGACACTTTTTTCAACATCGATTGTGATAGATGGCAAAGTGATTACATACAACAACGAAACATAACCATTACGAAGGAACACAAGAAAACGCTCAACAAAACTGGAATGCAAGAACGCTGTTTACAGAAATATTAAATATGCAGAGTGAATATCATCACATACCCCCCTCTCTCTCCAAGAATAAACTTCACTATGTGAGGTACAACATCAAATAAGGACGTCGCCATAAACAGATTACGTGCTGCATAGTTGCTCAAGTTACAAGAGAACTTGCGTGCTTCTCTTATTCTCATATTCTTATTTTACAATTAGCATATAAAGGCCTAATATATATTTATCAATCAAAACAAGCAAAAACTTCAAATAAAACGGTACGCTCACAGTGGGCGGCAGAATGTCCTCTTCGGAGGCAACCTGTTGCTGATGGATGGTTGAGGCACAGGAGGTGGTGCTGGTGGAGGTATCCTGGGAAGCGGTAACGGCGGAAGCGTACTCATCGGTGTTACCGGATGGGCGGTAGGAGGCGGTAAAGGTGCAGGTGGAGGCGGTTGAGATATTGAAGGTGGAGCGGGGGGTGGTCCAGGAGGTGGGATCGCAGTTGGCAGCGGAGGCAAAGGAGGAGGAGGTATTAGCGGTTCCGGTGCTGACGGTGGAGGAGGTAAAGGTGGCGGCTGCGGATATGGCGGTGGTGGGATCGGGAACGCCGAGTACTGAAAATCAAACATTATTGCAATACACATCTGAGTTTAGTACATCATAAGCCTAACACAGATGAGACCAAGTTAATTTATCAGAATCCATCAGGACTTCAACCGTTTCAAGACAGCTTTCATGACTCGTCGCCCACAATTACTCCACGACCTTTTGAAGCTCATCTGTCTCAATTCTGGTCCCTCACCCGCTTCTACTTATTCAATTTACTACCTATAGGATAGTCGAATATGTGGGCAGTAAGTAAATATAAGGGTGATGAGCATTGCGATACGACGATCCATCCAACTATAAGCAGGATGTCTAAATACAACTTCTAAAGTACAAGGTGCAATGAAGGTCTTCACGGGCATTTAGAAATTGCTCTTTGACAAATAAACTTGAGTGGAACAAATTTCCACATAAATACCCACAGCCAATAAAAAAAATAAGGAAGAAACTTTTTGTAATAAGAGAAAAATTTAAGTCAGAAATGAAGGAGAAAAAGAACGTAAATCTACGAGTTCAATTCTTGGAGATTGCAACTTTGTGGGTCGCCAACGAAGGAACTTGGAAGTGAGGGGAGGGTGAGTGCTGAAAGGGGAAGGGAGAAAGCAAAACGACGCTTAGGAAAGGATGAATAAATCGAGGTACTGAAGACTACGATGTTTCAGACCCATAACTTACAATAAAATCATCCATCATCGGGAACGGAAACAAACCTGAGCGGGGTACCCGTATTGGGCATTGTAGGTGGTCATTGCACTCTGGTATGCAACAGCATCCATTCCCAAAGGCACCGGCGGTGGGATTGACGATGGAGTATGCATGAGCACACCAGTCGGCATTGGTGGTGGAGGCGGGGGCGGTACCACATGTGCCGACGACATCTGCAATCACATCAATGCTCCTCTGCTTGCAAACACTGGGATGATGGGTTCACTTACATAAATGCCATCTCAAACCCAAGAAAGCACCCGTCACCTTAAAAGCAAGCAGGGTGGGCTAGGGTTGCTGCTGTATCAGCTCTACTGCTGGCTCAATCCCTCGTCCACCAAAGCCAAAATTCAATTTTGGTAGCGGTGAAGTTTGCAGCCGTGAATACCCAACTCTAAATAAAACACTGCGCAATATGCATGTTTCTCCGTGATGGGCACTTCATTACACAACGCGGATTGTTGTGCCTTAAAACATTTGATTCAGCGTTGCAAGCTAATTTTAGCTGGATTATTAATTCTGTAATCGTATGCCTCCATCGTTACTTACTGTGAAGGTTTATAAGTAACCGCCGATACCTAACGGCACATTACAAATAGAGCGTTGGTACCCAACAACTATCTGCTCCTTACTCAATTATCCTCAAGTATGTCACCTATTGATTACTTACTCCTCAAATTTAAAGGGGTGTTCCCCACCTGATCACATATTGATATTCACTGATGACGTCCAACTACTGTAAGTAGTCGACAGCAGAAGCGAAGAATTTAATGAAATAAAGAAAACTACGAAACAATTGGGGGCACTAAAAATCGCAATACGAAGCCACCTGAAGTAACTTCGTCAAATCTATTAAAAAGAGAATGTGGACCTATATGAAAACCTCGAGGAATCAACCCGGATCAACATTACACTATAGAAGAAAACCAAATAAATATGCAGTAAACAACAGAGTCTAAGGGTGATATTCGATAAGACATCACCTCCAGTGCACTTTATGGCCATATTCTGGGATTGTTCACCTATTAGCATAATATGGGGCCAAATCGGTCCCGTAGTTACATCTCTAAGTACTCTCCAGAATAGAACTATTTTACGAAATAACGGTAACTGTTTTATAAAACGACATCACCGCCGAAAAAATAACCATCGTTTGAATGATTAGTTAATGTCATATCGAGAAAATAAGTAAATAACGATAAATAATGACTGATGCTTCATTCATAGCAGTATGGTATATCGCCTCGACGCATGCAACAGATTGCTTGAAGTCGACCTAAGGATGCAGGCGAGTGCAATTTAAATTACTATAAAGATTCTCGGAATTCAGATATTCAGCGAGGAATAAAGTGGCTGATGAAAGAATTAGATAGGCCAACAATTAAAGTCATATAATCATCCTCAACTATGCTCACAATGAAGCAAAATTCAAATATTAGAAGCGTATTGTTGGAATGCAGCAGTAACTACAATCATTAATCCAAAACAGGTCCACAAGACTGGCGAAGCTTCATTTACCGAATGACGTGATCATACAAATTTGAAAACTGCGCATACTTGCAGATGGCAAACAAGTATGAAGTTTACTCATAAAGTCAATGCATTTGAGAGTATCAAGTAACGATTAAAAGGCTATCACAAATCAACTCTTAATGCAAGTTGCTTAGAATACCGCGCAGAAATTATGAGGAACCATCCATCCTACAAATGATGCAGAATCACAAAGGCATCTCGAAGTTTCGAGACTTAAGGAAGTCGTTCGGAGGCTTCCGATGTCCGAAATTCTCGATTATCTGACAGCTATGTCAACTATGAGCTCACAACTGCAACTCAACTCAAGGCAAGGAAACCATCTCTTGTGATCACCAACCTCAGAGATCCTTAACCGCATCCACAGACAGACTGATGCAAAGGGGCACAATCAAGGGTGCAGGATGTTATCTTTTCAGGGCAGCTGGACAGCAATACACCAGCACGTGTTGAGCAACAAATGGCCACAAATGGACAAACATACAATCGAGATGATCCAATGCATTCGATGATAGACCGTACGCCAACAGCTATCCATCAAATTCCTGCACGTAACGTTCGATAACACCGAGTCATTAATACTCCAACCGACGACCAACAGCTCGCCGGTTGGGTTATTAAAAACCCGTCAGCTATGCATCTAATGCTACAGTTGCAGATATAAGGAAACTTCATCTCAACCCTAAATTGGAAGGCAGGTTATGCCCACATTTCTCAACTAGACGCCTACTTGCGACCATTTCCCGCTTTTTTACGACTTCATCTCACACGTTCTTTTCACCCACTTGGCAATTTCTGCTTACCACATGGCAAGAGGAATGAAAGGGGGGAGGGAGGGGGGGGTGTAGAAGGACATACAAGAGGAGGAAATCCATCTGCGCATGGAACGAATATCCTCTATCAAAGCGCCCTCCTCTCCCATCTAGCTTTCTTCAACAAATACTTTCCCACAAATCTATAAAATCATCTCGCGAAAACATACCGCTGGTGGAGGGCTTCTGCTTGAAGATGAGGATGATGATTCAGTGGATGGCGATCTGGTTGGTGAGCGTCGTTTCTTCGAAGATCGTTTCTTTGGCACAGATGGACTCCGTCTGCGGTGTTTACTTTTCCTCGTCTTCTCCTTGTCCAATCGCTTATCGTGATGCCTCGACATTATTTCACCCAGCAACGAGTGCTTCAGTCGCAAACTAAACCCACAACTGCCTTTAATACAATTTGCAATAAAAACGCTCGGCTCTGCATGAATTTGACCAACTATTACTCATAACTTTGACGATTCTCATCAAAAAGCATTACCACGGAATTAGAAAAACAATACTTCTATATAGAAGTTACAGAAAAAAACTAGCAATTGAGTGAGAAAAGGGAAGATGGAGGGTGGGAAGGGGAGCAGTGGGAAGAATCATAATGCAGTTACAATCTAGACCATAATCACAATGGAAGTACCCTTCTCTTATGCACGCCGGGTTTTCACAGTCCCACCCAACACACATATTGCTTTCTCTATAGCTCGCATCACTTCACCATCAGCCTGCATAAACGCATCACAACACATAATGTCCGAGAAAGAAAAACCTCCTACACGCACCGAAATGCGAAATAACTTCACTTCCATCACATGTATATGACGGTAAACGATTCTTTAGAACATCCGGCATTTGGTTTAAATAATTGTGCGTCGAGTTGAGGGAAATAACTAATGAACGCTATGAGTCGGGCAATTGGAAACTATCAAAGCAACTTTCCAATCGTGAAGACATCCAATTCATACCACAATCCCGTTTAACCATAATATCCTCAGAAAGTTATCGGGAAGCGTAAGGGATGGCGAGAGGGAAAGATGTTTGCTTTGCATGGCTTAGAATTAGAAATTCAAATTGGATACAATGTTTACAAATCAGACCCTACACCTTACATCGCCACAGTATTCTAAACCACAATCGCAATTTTATTTTTTTGTTACTCACTTAATGCAACTTAACGCCGATAATCTTTCAATCCCTTAAAAGTTTCTTTATAGAACAACACAGTTATCAAATGATAATAAATGAAGCAAAGTATAAAAAGCACAAAATGAAAACTAACTCGTTCATGCTCCTAAAACTCGGCGACGATGAATCCGAAGAGCTCGAGCTCCAGCTACTTGACCTCGTTCTACTACGCCTGCGCCTTGCATCTCGCTTTTCTGGTCGCCTCGATGGACCTCCACCAGAACGTGGCGCTGTACGATGGACCCGCCTTGAATTAGCGCTGAATTAGCACGAAAGATTTGCTCACATCGGACAAGGAACAAACTCACATTTTACCTTTTCATCCTATACTCAGATAATAACCTCCAAAGCAGGAGGATGTGAAGGAAAGTTGGGGGAGAGAGGGGAGGGAGTAATCAATCTTAGACGTTCAGGAAATATTAAATATTCCCTCGAAAAAAAGGAAACCAATATCGACCTTAAAATTGGCTGAATTTAAATACAATCAAATCTTGTCAGATTTTACTTCCAACAAATATGACGATATAGACCATGAAAAAAAGTAGGCATAAAGAAATACTCAGCCATGCCCGGCTTCTTAGTTCCTTAAAATAACCTCAACTAGCGGTGCCGTTCTTCTGAAATATACTGCTGACGCTGTGACATAGAGAAACACGCAAATCCACAAACTGCAGTCAGCCCTTTAACGCTTGTGAAGCAAACTACTTCAATCCATTCACCAGCTCATAGTTCCCCTCTAAACCTTTTGCTATGCCCTTAGAAAAAGCACTACGTATATGTCAAAACGGATGAACATAGCTGCCAGTCAATGTTGCCACGCTGCTCGATCCCAGTGCTAACGGGAATTTTTTTCATTTTTTTTTCAAGGCAGCTATCGTGAATGCAAAATGAGAAGAGATAACTTCGCTGGAAGAACACCGGCGACATCAGCCCTAATCGCCGGTTGCGATCATACAACATTCTGTCTATATGTTTAGACAAATATGACTACTCACATTAATGTAGACAAAGCTCGCCTCATAACACGATCACTGACCACTGCGAATAAAAATATGGTGATGAAAAACAAAAATCAGAACAAACAGCCTAGCCCAGTTAATACTATATGCCTACTTTTGGCGCAGCCTACATATCACTTATGACCTCAAATCAGATCTTTTATATAAAACAAAAAGCCGAATCTGATGTTATCCTTACGAACACAATAAATCATTGGAACTTCCATCAAAACAGCATTTACTGCACCTTTAGCCATTTAGTCACTAAACCCCTCAAAGCCTTGACAGACGTGGAAAGTTCAAGCGATACTATTAATAATAATGACGTTAATAACGGTACAAATAACATATTAATATTAATAAGAGTGTATTGATTTCATTTCTATTCGCCCAGCTGGCAACATCCCCTCTACGCCAATCGTATACAACACAGACACTTCATATCTGACTGCCCCCGTCCACCTTACTGGATGCGAATTTCAAAACGACGATTGTTGCCAATCATCTGTCACTAATTCCACTGCCCTGCCTGGACGCAGATACTACTGCTTTGTTCGCGATTGCCTAAGTGCTTATTTATGAAATACGACGCCTGATGACGAAGCACAATCATCGACAAAACATAACCGTACCGTATTCTGCAGATTCCCTAGAAACAGAACAGATTTCAAGTTGAAACGACAAATATACAAATGAAATGATCTTGCAGTAGGTCAAACCGATTAAGCTGCCTTCGACTAGAAGCGTTGTTATCTCTTCTTGAATCGGCCCGTCGATGATCACCCGATCTACGCTCATAGTCACGCCCCTTTGCATTCGACGGTGTTTGTGACCGCCTTCGTTTACGTGGTCGAGATGTCGATCGAGAACGTGATCTCCTTAAACTATCTCTTCACCAACACTTCCGGGCAACAAACATTTCGAAAATAATTCAACGAATAGAAGAAGCAAAAATTAACGAAGCTTACACACACCTATTATAAGGCGGAGTTAGAGAAGAGTGCGACCTTCTTCTCCGTTTGGCAGACGAATCGCGCTCACTGCCTCTTTTCTTGCGCGACGACGACCCCGACCTGCGTGGTCGAGGAGGTGAAGGCGATGAGGAATGGTCCCGGCCATCATCACTTCTGTTGCTACTTGAAGCCGGAGTTCGATATCCCTCTGTAAGAGTCTTTAATCAGTAATCAGGCCATAAAACAAGTGCGACGGCTCCTGCATCAATGCCTCAACCATCTTTTTGGATTGCACTGGCTACCTTGGTCGGGGAACAAACTAAATCATGGCCATCCTTCCAGCAAGAACCTCTGCAAGTGGAGCTCTCCATGACCGAGTTGTACAAAGATGACCTTCACCGAATGTTTCATCACTAAGTAACGATGCCCCATCGCATGACTACATATGGTTAAAAATACACTCAAGCCACAAGGCACTTCCCTCGATCCACCCACATACTGCTTAAGATGTGTTTGTATGAGAGAAGGGTGCGGAAGGATAAACAAGCAAACATCTGCAGTATATCCAATTATGTGGATTTGCATCGAATGTCACCATTTGCAACTTTACTGAAGTCACAGTCCATCATTTACATCAATTCGATTTCAAAGGAGAAATATTTAATAAACGCTTCAGTAGATTTATTCATCTATATTTTCAGCGCATTCACGGATTCACACGTTACTTCAAAAGACCATTAATAAACTCCCC